>CAUYQV010058460.1:0-48414 GCA_963574575.1 Galagoides demidoff
GGGCGCCTGTGGTCCCAGCTACTTGGGAGGCAGAGGCAGGAGACTCGCTTGAGCCCAGGAGTTGGAGGTTGCTATGAGCTGTGATGCCATGGCACTCTACCCGGGAGGATAGCTTGAGGCTCCGTCTCAAAAAAAAAAAAATAAATAAATGGATTGGCTCTAGAATGTGTAAATCACTTGCATTCAACAAATCAAAAGTTTGGTTGGCTAGGGATGGAGGTAGAAACAAGAGATAAAATTATTGCTACTAGTAAATAAAACGCTTATCAGGGGTTTCTGTCGATATTAAGTAATAACAATACCTATTAAAATTAACTGCAAATATATATCATCTGATAAAGAGATTTAGTTCCCTCGCTTATAAGCCCAAATGCCCTCTAAGGCGTCTGTCTATTGTATGTAAAGATTAACTTTTCTTCTACTTGTCCAGAAGGCAACTATCATTCTCAGAGAACTGGAAAAACAGGCATGTTAATGCTTTTGAGTTCAATGGTGCAGATGAGAAACCTGGCTGAGGAAGATGGTCTCACAAGATGATTTGGAAGACCGAGTTAAACCAAACCATGTTTAACGCTTAAATTTCTATGAGCTCAGAAAGTGTTAAGGTCTCATTTACTATTTGCTTTGGATAAAGTTTATTACCTTGAACATGAAAAGTAATTTTTCAAACTGGTTTATAAATATTTATTGGGCTTGAAATGTTTGCAAAGCTAACTTCAGTAGGATGTTTGAGTGTTGCAAATAGCAACCTTACAGAGACATAAAAACTACAAGTAATATGCGAATTTTTGAGGCTCTAGATGTTGATTTGGAAAAAAAAAATTCATCGGACAAAAAGTACTAGGAAACTAGGTAATAAATAATAAAATAAATGCTTGGCGTAAAAGTTTGCATTAAAAAAATAAAAAAACTAAGTAAAAATAACAAGAGATTATTGTTAGGTACTTTTCCCTTTACCTTCGGTTTTGCTTTGTGGGTTTCAGCTACTCCCAGTCTGAAAAAAGGTGAATTTATTATGATGAGATATTTTGAGAACCCACAGTAACCTAACTTTTATTACAATATACTGTGATAACAGTTGTATTTTATTATTAGGTATTATTAATCTCTCTCTGTGCCTAATTTATAAATTAAACTTTATCATAAACATGTATGAAAAGGAAAAGACAGTGTATATATGATTTTATATAGGGTTCGGTACTATCTATGGTTTTAGGGATCTATCCATTAGGTATCCTGAAATAGTTCTCACACAAGTAAGTGGGAGACCACTGTACTGTATTATCATGTTCATTTTCTTAGATGTGATAAAGATGTTGTAGTTATGCAGGAGACTATCCTCATTCTTAAGAGAAAACAGCTTAAGTATTTAAAGTTAAGTGTCAAATGAGAGAAAAAGATGAAGCAAATATGGGAAAATTCTGGAAACTGGTGGAGAATTTGGGTTGTTCACTTCAACTTTACTGCACTGGCGAAAGTGTTCAAAAGCCAAGGGGAAATGTAGAATGAATGAGAACTTAAACACAGATTAATGAACTACAGAAATGATCCCAGGGACTCTACCTAACAAACACTGGAACCTAACTGTACCCTCACATTCATCTGAAATTTAAAAAAAAAATAAATGCTTGGAGTAAAAGTCTGCATTGAAAAAATAAAAAACTAAGTAAAAACAACAATAGATTAACGAAATTATTTCTAAAAAGGCTACCCAAACATGAGAACACAAATTACCTCTCACCTAAGAAAACGTGGGAGCATATAAGGAATAACAATAATTTGCCAGCAAAGGAGGAATAGCTATGGGGTGGGCTGTAAGAGCAGACAAGGCTCTGCAGAAAAGCAGAGCCCACCAAGTGTGGACAGTTTATCTTGTAGGGCAGAGAAACCTAAGTCTGGTTTTTAAAGTAAAAACTAACTTCTAAGTAGAATAAGCAAATATTGAAATTAAAACTACAAAAAGCATAAATCAAAGAACCTGCCTTCTTTGAACAATTCTGGACACACGGCTCTCACCTTGTTAAAGTCATGAACAATGTTGGCAGGATCACTATCTGCAAACTCGGGCACGGGCACACTGATGAGTTCCACCTCATCTTCTTCAAAGATCTTAATGTTTTCTTCAAGTGTCTGGTAGCGTGCAGCTGGGGCATCTGCGGAAGGCTCGTTTAAGATGACATCATCTTTGATGTACTTTATTCCACAGTAGTACACGTCATCCGGCTACAGAGAGTTTAAACACTCACTTCAGCAATTCAGCATGAGACAGGTTTTTAAATGTAAGCATTACTTAAGCTGCCACCTCTTTCTAAATAGCATTTTGCTTGCAAACTCTTACTTTTAGATGACAAGTCAGACAGTTTAATTATACAGTTAACACACTCTTAAGATCAGGTTTTGAAGTACTATTAAAAATCGGCTGCAGAAGGAGAAAGGCAGCTGATTTCCCTTTTACGTTTTATGGTTGATAAAAATAGAAAATAAAAGCAATTATCCATCCGGTGACAATATGAAGAAACACACAAGCCTACTTCTACCTGTTGGCATTTTTCTTTTTTTTTAAATAAAAGAGTATGTTCAGGAACTAGCAGTCTTTTTCTGAAAGAATATACTTTAAAAACTTTTGATGTGCTCCACTGATTAAATGAGCCTTCTTTTATTAACCAAAAAAAGGATAAGTTCTCTGTAATTTCTACATACATACAGGCAGTTCTGATTTTTCCAGTTCTGATTTTTCCTTAAACTATTAAGTGGAAAATATCAGATTCCAGCAAATCTTTATAAATTGTCTCATTTTTATAAAAATAAAAGTCTATATATACACACAATAAAGATTAGGGGTATATAACAAACTGTTAAGGCACCAAATGTTATCTCTGGACAATAGAATTGCAAATAATTTTTTCCATATCATAAATATTTCTCATAAACAACTATACTTAAAAAGATAATTAGTATTTAGTATTATCTATCAACATTATCTTGAATAATGTAGAAATGAACATGAAATTTATATATCCCTGGTAGGATGTTCCAAAATTATTTAAATTATTTGAGTAGGTCTAGTTATCAACTGTTTCTCCAACGTTTGAAATGTTAAAATACTCAAAATATACGGAAAGCTTTAAAGCAATTTCCCCCTTAAGATTCCTTAAGGAGAAAAAAAACCTACTGAATTATTGCCGAGAGAACTACATCACAAAACAGACGATAAATCATAATTATCTGATGAAAAATCTATGCCTTAACCCACTGGGATTACTATTAAACACTCTCCAGTTATGAAGAACTTTCATCCTACGTTAATTTCAACATTTCTGCTGAGCTTAGCTCGTTCTTTAGAGAAACCAACACCTGGGGAAGAGGTGGTTTCAGTGTACTCTGGGCCCAGAACAAAAGGCTACAACAGGGGAGGCCAAACTGGCTATCTCGTTATAGCCTATTAACATGACGACATTTGTGGCTACTGAATTTCAAAACAATGCTACTCTCCTTTTAGTGACTGTGTGCTTCATCAGCTGGCCACACATGATGGAGAGATTTTTAAGCACAGTTTTAAAACAGGACCACCACTCTGGGTAATGGCCATAGACAAAAAGCTCAAACTTAGAGCAAGTTAGAACAATTTTATAATACACATGAAGGAAAGGGAAAAAAAAAAAGGTCAAAGATGAAAAAGCATTTTCCACTTACCTGAAGTGCAAAATATTTGTACAGGTATGCTCCTCCTAGAATGACACCAGCAAGCATAAACGCTAGCCCGAAGCACATGCACCAACACCAGGCTCTTCTTTGGCCAACTGGTACCACATCATCTGGGTCCTAAAATATGAAAAAGACAGATAGTCACAGTCTGTCATAGCAGTCATTATCAGAATCATAGAACGCTCAGGAATGGAAAAACCTTAAGGTTTATGATTTTAATAAATGAAGACAGAAAGACCAAAGGAGTCTGATCGAAATCAACCCAGAGTAAGTAAGTGGTAGCATCAAGGCTCATCACAATAGCTCTTAGGCTGCGACCCTGGTCCCTAAGCACAGTTCTGCCTACTTCTCACTCTTAACAGTCCACCTGCTCACCGTGTCGCGAGCACTGGCATACACCACCATTTCCATTTTCCATGTGTAACTTTTGGTGACACCTAACATTTAAAAAGTCAGAGAAGATTACAACACAACTTTTCATACAATATCGTGATGCTGAGCCTCATGATTACAAATTCAGGGCATCTCTCTATCAGACCATTTATGAAATAATGGGTTAGTCAGCTGCTAAAGGTAATTTTTCCTTCAAACCAGTCATAAAGCCATTCTGAACAATCCACAAGAAAAAGTAACAGGAAAGTAAGAAGGGACGGAACAAATACTATACTAAAGTTCTTTAAGCCATTAGAATGTTTTGAAAAAGGACCAAGTTACTTACCTAAAAGTCATCCTATCAATTTCACTGCCCTACCGTAAATCTCAGTTTCTAACAACGTTCTTCACTTTCGTTTTAAGATGGGAGAACAGTGGGAAAAATGAAATGAGAGTCAGTAATAAAAACTTACTTATAAAGAGTCAAGGAACATAAAATGGGCATATAATTGTTAGAGAATTTTGATTTTGACCCACTTAAGAAAATGACAACATCATTTTGAGTCATGACATTTGTAATTCCCTCCCTGTGGCCTTTTGCTCCATCACTCTACTCTTGTCACTTCAAAGTTGGACAGCTGGCTTGGCGCCTGTGGCTCAAGTGGCTAAGGCGCCAGCCATATACACCTAAGGTGGCGGGTTTAAATCCAGCCCGGGCCCGCCAAACAACAACGATGCCTGCAACCAAAAAATAGCTGGGCGTTGTGGCGGGCGCCTGTGGTCCCAGCTACTTGGGAGGTGGAGGCAAGAGAATTGCTTGAGCCCAGGAGTTGGAGGTTGCTGTGAGCTGTGATGCCATAGCACTCTACAACCAGGGGGAAAGCTTGAGGCTCCGTCTCAAAAAAAAAAAAAAGTTGGACAGCTAATTTCTTATTTGTACCCAACTTCATGTGCACAGAGCTAAGAAAGCAAAGGTGACTATATAACTAGTAGCTCAAGAGACAGTACAGACTGAAAAGAAAGGCTTTGACTGGCTTGAAACTATTATAATAAAAGGTGTTGTAGATCCTTTAGATGGAAAACTTAATGTGGGGTAGCTGAAGGGTGAAAGTACAGCCGACCTAAACCTATAATAATAGGATATAAATGAAAGTTAGAGAAAAAAAATGAATGACGCACAAAACCAGGAGAGGTCTTAGACCAAAAACACGGCAACCACTGAAACAAGAATTCAGTCAGGAATGAAAGCAAAGGTTATGTTTTCAATGCTCCGAAGAGGAATTTTAACTTGATACCACTGGGAAAAGTCCAACCCTTGATGTCAAAGCAACAGAGAACAATGTGACAGTGGACAGTGTGCTCCTAGGTTGAACTTTTAAACATGGAATTTAACACTGAACAACAAACACTGTTTAATCCAAGGATCAGACCAAACTATGTGAGAGCACCACACTGCGCTTTGTACTTGTCAACATATAGGGTGTCCATACAGTTCGAGTGCAATTTATAATAGTTTTACACTGTAAATGACACATGAACTTTATGGACACCCTGTATTGTATAAGATGAGTTCCCTCCCTGCAAGGAAGTAATATGTAATGAGAATAAGTCTAGAAGAATTGATCAGGCCATGTAAGATATCCCATCTGTGAAAAGTTACAAGAATTCCATGGAATCGCATGGTATTATGAAACTTGGGTGATAAAATATACACCTTTTGCTTGAGCCCTTGTCTGACATAAATATCTAAGGAGATTAAGAAATTGTTCCTAGCATAATTAATTTTAGGGTGGAGGACGGGTAGGAGGAATGAAAATGACAGATGGAAATAGTCATTTCCAACATTTGGTATCAGCTGCTGAGACAGCTAACTGTGCGCACACACCACCCTGCTGGCAGGCTCTGTCTTCCAACAGCACATAAATGACTAGCCAGAGAGCACAGGTAGACACCTGTAAAAGATTACACAGCCCCAACTGTCCAATTGACAACAAGCTTCCAGGCCATTGGATATATATCACTTTTAACTATCTAACAAGCTATCATTCTGAGAATAGATTGTAAATGTCTGCTCTGCGCCAAGAGTTATGGTAGGCACTGAAAATATAGATTTTGCCAAGAAAAGGGACTGGATGGATCAGTCTGGAAACACGTAAATATACAAAGAGAACATAAATATGAGACAGGCTTTAACAGGGAACTGCACTAAGTGCACGTAAGAAGGGATGAGTTCGGGGTGGCACCTGTGGCTCAAAGGAGTAGGGCACTAGCCCCGTATACCAGAGGTGGCAAGTTCAAACCTAGCCCCAACCAAAAACTGCAAAAAAAAAAAAAAAAAAAAAGAAGGGATGAGTTTTAGGAAGCCTTCCCCAGGGAAAAAAAATACTTAGGTGGAATGTTAAAGGACAAATACTCATTACCTACACAGAATACAGAGTTAAAGGAAATTACATGTAAGGCAAGGAATGGACAAAATAATGGCGCCAGAATGCACAACAATTCCAAGGGCCACCTGTGATATAGCTGGAGTGCCCAGTATGGTGGGGAAGGGTACAAGAAATGAGGATGGAGAAGCAATTGGGGCAGGTCACAAGGGAACTTTGTAAACCAAGCTGCAGAGTTTGATTCTCACGTTCATTCAAAAATTACTTCTCGGGCGGCACGCACCTGTGGCTCAAAAGGGTAGGGTGCTGGACCCATATGCTGGAGGTGGCAGGTTCAAACCCAGCCCAGCCAAAAAATAAATAAATAAAAATAAAAATTACTTCTCAGGACTATAACAATAAAAGAGAAGATTTCAGTTTCTTGAAGAACTTAACTTACAAAATACTTGACTTAGCCACAGGTCATGTATTCAGGGCCTCAACACTGTGAAACATGGCTTAAGAACTGGGAAATAAGTATTTGAATAGCCAAATTATAAGCCCAAAGTCCATGTACCATACATATACTCCATAAATGAGCTATCAAGTCTTCAAAGTCTAATTTTTTTTTTCTAAAACTTCTAGCGATCACTTTCTAACTTGCATTAAAACAAGTCACATAGAGATCTCAGCTCTTTCTATAAGGTTCTTGTGAGTAACCATTTATATTCATTTTGCATTACTGGTAGTTCCAGATCTAGTGCGGCGTTTAGCACTAAAATATTTGATGAGTGAATGAAACTGAGGTATTAAAAAAGAAAGGCTCAACTATTTGTATTTTTAAGATTCACAAAAGTTACAACAGCAGCCAGCATAATAAGGAAGGGGAAAGAAATGTAACTTATAAAACAAACTGTGGCTATTTAGCAAAGAACAATAGCCCAGAGTTCAATATTTAGTCAGAGTTTATTATTGCAACGTACTGTGCTAGATCCTGTGGGAAACTCAAATGTGATTAAGACATGGCTCATACCTTGAGCAATTTATGGGCAAGGATTAATATTAATGTATGACAGATAATGTCCCATAATACAATGAGCCGCGGGGAAGAAACTGCATTCAAAATTAAAATGTTTCAATCTAAGAAATGTATTAAAAGTGTTTTATAAAATGATTACATTTTAACAGGAGAAAGAGTAAGTTTTTAGAAAGCCGCATATGTAAGATTTAAGAGAAAACCTCGTGACCATCTCAAAATATACAGAAAATGCATTTGACAAAATTCAACTTACTTTCATGATAAAATCTCTTTGCAGGAGGTGGAATTCTTTAACCTCAGTAAGGCTAATGATCAAAAACCTATAGCAAACCTTATACTTAACTGTGAGACATCAAAGTTGAGTGAACAATCAATGTTAGTTGTTGGCTGTTTCACTCCACATTATACTAGAGATCTTAGTATACAAATTACAAGAACGAGATTAGGGATGAAGATCAGAAAAAAGGAAGCAAAACTATTATTATTTGTAAATGATCTATGCAGAAAATCTGAGAAAGTACAATTATTCAAACTAGAGTTCAGCAAGATTGCTCAAGAGCAATAATCAAAAATCAACTGAGTCAAAGATTCGTACATGAATATTCATAGCATCATTATTCATACAATTACCCTAAACTAGAAACAACTCAAATATCTATCAACTGACAAAGGGATATATTGTGGTATGTTCATACGTGAAATAGTTAGGAATAGCAAGGAACAAAACATAGGCAGAACTGAATCTCAAAAACATGCTCACTGAAAGAAGACCAGCACAAAGACTTACTGTAGAATTCCATTTTTATGAAATTCTACAAGAGGCAAAACCATAATGACGAAAAGCAGCTTAATGATTGCCAGGGACACAGGCTGGGGAAGGAGTAAATGATGACAGTGAGGCATGAGGAACCTTTTTAGGGTGCTAGAACTGTTTCATACCTTCATTGTCAAGGTGGATACACAACCTCATGTAATCGCCATATAGTCAATCAAACTGCATACACAAAATAGGTGAGTTTTTATTGTATGTGAATTATTCCAATATGAAAGGTAGGAAACAAATATACCAGGTTATAAAAAAAAAAGTCTAATACCATTCAGTGCTGGAGATAGTGTGGAACAAAGGGAACTCGAGAACTCTGATGCAGCCGACAGGTTGGTACAATTATTTTGGAGAACTTGGCACTATCTAATAAAATTAAACATACCTATGTTTTATGACCCAGCAATTCCATCGCCAGATATATAACCCTAGATAAACTTCTGTACACAAGCACGAAGAAATATATCCAATAATCCTCACTGAATAATTGTCAGTAACAAAAAATAACCTAAACATCCATCGAGAATAAATATTGTAGATTCATATAATCAACTAGCCCTGTTGATTAAGAACAGTGAGGCATGAGGAACCTTTTTAGGGTGATAGAACTATTTCATACCCTCATTGTCAAGGTGGATATACAACCTCATGTAATTGCCATATAGTCAATCAAACTGCATACACAAAATAGGTGAGTTTTTTTCCTCAACTAAGAAACACGATTGCTGACACCCAAAATGGGGAAGGTGCACAAGACATAGAACAGTGGAAGTATCTGACCTCAAAAACATATAAAATACATCACAGGTTCTCTGTATTTGGGGGCATTTAAGATATTTTATAATTAAAATTTTAAAAAAATAAGAGCTTCTTCTCTAGGGTATATAACTTTACCTGGCCTAATTTAAAACAAGCCACTGAGACATTTCCTTACCTTGTAGTGCAATAAATCTGGTGCACCTTAAATTGTGCTTATAATATAAGAGAACTCCCTCAGGTCCTGTACCAATATCATCTCATTAATCCTCCTAAACCTCAAGTTTTTAGCCCAGTTTGTAAATGAAGACACTGAAGCACAGGCAGGCCTATAACCTCATCTCCATAGGTACAGAAAGACATGACTTTCAAAATTCTCACTCCAGCACAGTCCTAATTTCTTGTTCAAATAAACCTCATTATCAGACAATAAAGTAAAATTACTTAACCAATTTTGTATTAAACAAAATGAAAGGTAAATTCTATTCTGCTACTTCAGTAAGTTAAAAATTAGGTCACCTCAATCAGCTGCTTAAGAGGCTTCAGTAAATGTGCTTCAATTACAAACCTAAATAAAATGTATTGGTTTTTCATTTAATTTTTATTTTGTTCTCAAACTAATAAATCACTTCACCTCCTTCAGCACTTCTATTTGAACCTTCTTTATAGGATGACTAAAGCTGTTAAGAGACATTTTTCAAAGCTTTCTGATATACTACTTTGCATTATTATGGCAAATGCAACATCAGTACTGTAGGCACCAGGATGCTAAAGGGTATAAATAGACCTCTCAGGGATAAGAATTTTAGTACAGGCCCAGTACAGTGGCTCATGCCTATCAATAATCCCAGCATTCTAGGAGGCTGAGGTGGGAGGATTGCTTGAGGCCAGAAGCAAGAGCGAGACCCCATCTCTACCAAAAATACAAAAATTAGCCAGGTATGGTGGTGTGTGCCTACAGTCCCAGCTACTCAGAAAGCTGAAGCAGGAGGATCGTCTGAGCCCAGGAGTTGGAGGTTACAGTGAGCTATGAGTTAGCCTTGCACTTTAGCAGAGGGGACAGAGTGAAGACTCTATCTCAAAAAACAAAAATGTATACAGTACCAAAAAAGAACCAAGAAAATAGAAAAAAAAAACCCAATACAATTTAATTAACTCAAAATATCCTGAGTTACTAAACCTTCAGAAGTAGATTTACGCAGAATCATGTACATTCTAAAACACACATGTGGGTGCTCAGGCCAGCTGTGTTGTTTGGCCTGGATAATGTTTTCCAAAGTACAGAACTAGTTGCTGACATTTAATGTGATTCACCATTTTTTAAAAATGGATTTCCCATCAATGTTGCAATATTTTTAACTCCTCTCTCAGCATTATTTTCCTGACTTGAAAGCCAAGCAAACCAAACTCTTTACTATGATGTTGCTTGGTTTTGAACCCTTATCTTCATTTCCAGCTATGTATCACTGGATATGCTTCCTTCTGAGAACCTCATTATATAAAACAATCTAGATTACCTGCTCATAGGAAGGGCTCTGAGTTCTGGGGTTTTAGAGACCAATACGTGTTCTGTTCACCTGGCTGTACATTAGGTTTCTTTTCCCAGTACAGAAACATCAAAAAAGAGGTGATCTGGTGACCTGTTTATTATTAATAGCATCAATTACCAAATATATCTGCTATCTGTAAAATACAAAATCTCAGCATTAACAATCTACAAAGATACCAAACATTTATTTGCACTTTCTCTTATTCACTTAACTCAATATCTAAATCTTGGTTCTTTTTTTTTTTTTTTTGCTGAGACAGACTCACAGTAAAGTCCCATGAGGTCACAGCTCACAGCAACCTCAAACTCTTAGGCTTAAGCAATTCTCCTACCTCAGCCTCCCAAGTAACTGGAACTACAGGTGCCCGCCACAACACCCGGCTATTTTTTGGTTATTGTTGCAGTTGTCATTGTTGTTTTAACCGGCCCCTGGCTGGGTTCGAACCCACTACTTTGGTATATTCTTAGTATATGTGGCCAGAGCCCTACCCACTGAGCTACAGGTGCCGCCCCTAAATCTTGGTTCTTAATTTGCCTTTTCAAATAAGATTACTACTACTATCTTAACTGTGGTGATAAAGTCCACATGAAAAATATTATGTTGGACACATAAAAAGGAAGTTTTCCAAGTGACTGGCATGACACAGATGGAAACAGAAAGCTGTTTATATTTGTAGGTTGCTATGTTATATTTTACAAAGACTCTGACCTTTTATCAACATTGGATTTGATTTAGTCAAGCTAAATTAGTATTTAAAGTCAGATCAGAAATTATATCAACACAGAATGGTTAATAAACTTATTACTTTATTCTGTATTTGGAAAAGCAAGAGAACTTAATCTCAAAATTACAATGTCTACAAAACAGATTTATCATTAACATACTTTTCTGTCAACAATATATAAGCAACAATACAAGAAAAAGAAATTAAAATGGTAAAGCCAATGTATAACAATGTAACTATTATGAGAACTGAGAAACCTGTGAAATGAGCATCATATAAAATTAGCACAGGCCTAGGTCAAAGAAAAACAGGTCAGAACTAAAAAACATTTCCGGCAGGCTGTAAATGCACTTAGGGCTGACTCATAATGCGATCAACTTGTATCATCAGGGTCAAGCAGAGTATCTAGTACAAGGTAAAATATTAATACATGACAAGTTAACATTTGCTATTGTTTTTTCTACATGGTTGAGTTACAAGTCATTGGGGAAGGAAAAAAAAAAGCCTAGACTAGCACAAACAGGCCAATGTTTATAAGTAGCATTAAAATACAAATGTTATTTATTGTCAGAAAAAGCATTTATCAGGGATAAACTGGTGAAGATACATTTCCTCTACTACCATCTGAGTCATGAGTTCTTATTGTTCCCAGGAAGACTATCAACCATCTTCCTAAAAATTTCAAGTATGACAGAAATGCTCTTACATAAAGTTCATTACAAAATGAACTGTCGAGATTAGAGAAAAAGCAGCAAACTGTTCTGGCCTCGCTTTTATACAAGTGTTGGATTTTAGTGTCATTCAACAAGATAATTATTACATATTCATATTCAAATATTGGTGATTCTGTTTAAAATGCAGAATTCTTGGTAAGAAAATTCCAAGTGCATTCTCCTGAAAGTATAAAGTAACTTAAATATGAATAGTTATAGATAACTTCCATGCAGTTCAGGATAAAGCTAAACAAAATGACTACTAGAAAAAAAATTATTCCAGCTCTTGAGATCAGGACTATTTGACTCTCTGTAGCGAACAGATGAGAGGGGCCCTGACCCTGTGAGCTCTGCCACCCGGGAGCCTGGGATTGGATGCACGTACACTAAACACTCTGCAGGATGATCTGGTCATGCTCCTTTACCACCGCCCTTGCTCTTGCATCTAGGGGCATGGTTTTCTTGTGAAGGCAGATATAGACATTTAAGTAGGTTGTGATTAATTTGATTTACATAACTGGTTGGTCTGCCCTAGCTACACTAAGTGCTTCTTGAAAGTTAGGGGTGCTCAGTAATTTATAAATGCCTGGTATAGCGTCTGGCCATGTAGTATAAATGGTTCTTAATATGTGATCAGAACAGTGCTGAGAAAAAAAGATCTAGGAAAGTATCACGAAAAGCCCTTCAATCTAATATATTTTACAGATAACTATAATGAGGCCCAGAAAAGTTAAATGAAATGATTTGTGTAATAGCACAGAGTTAATAAGCCCTGAGTATCATCTCACTCTATACGTGTCTTAAGGGAGGAAGAACACTGGAGCTATTAGGCCAACCATGTGACTAAATAGCTTAGGCAAAATAACTTTGGCCTTCAAAATAAACGAAGTGATACCATGTCATCCTTGGATAATACTCTCATATGTGTGTAAACTATTACAATGATAGTACGATTACTTTTAATATGTTGGCAAAATTAATAGGACTCTTCTCTTTTGTCCATCAAAAGGATAGTAACAAAAAGTATTAAAAACATATACAGGAAGCAAAACAATAAAGGAAAATAACTCAAGACACACCAGTATATAAGCATCTCAAAAGAAATGAAAAAAGCAAGATACTAATTATAAAAATGAAATCTAAGTTAGAGTAATAAAACTATCAAATGAAACCATGAAGTTGGCAGAGAGTTAGTCTTGAAGGGGACTTGGAACTCTGAAGAGGGAGATCAGAGGGTGCCTCATCTTATCTTTCTAGGCTATCCTGCCTGATCTTAATCTAGTCCTCATAATATTCAGATGGTTCTCCTTATTATCCATTATTAATTATTATTAAGCTCATTTTGAATGTAAAAGGAAATATTTAATAAATCTTTAAAAAGCTGTCAAGATAGCCTAGTTGAAGTCCTGGTATTGATTTCCAGTTAAGTTTATCTTTACTTCCTCTTGAAAGCTCAATCAAATGATAGTAAAATGACAAGACATACATTAAGCCACAGAGAATGGAAATGAATGACAGCAAAAAATCAAGTCACTTAAAACTGTGAATGCTGAAAGCGTTAAGAAAAGAATCCTATGACCTAAGAGGAAATTTCAAAGGTCTAGAGAAAAGGTCCCCCCCACCCTACACTCCATAAAGCAAAAACAAAACAAAAACCCCAGGAATCAGAATGAATGAGAATGGCATCAGACTGCAACTGCATCAAAATACTGAAAGAAAATTAATCCTACCCTAAAATTCTGTACCTAGATAAATCATGAACATGATTTAAGTGTGAGGATAAGATATTCTCAGGCATGCAAGGTTTTAAAACATTTTTATCACAGGCCCTTTTTCTTCAGATTCATAAAGCTGCAGATCCAACAGGGGACGGAAGCAAAGGCAAGTCGAGGATGATCATACTCCCAGGACATCTACACAGCAATGTGCCAATCGGCCTGGAAGACTGGTGACTGAAAGGTGGGAAATCTCTAAGAAAAATATGGAACCTGATTAAGTTACCTGGTGAGTCTGAAGACACAGAAAGGCAATTACACTGCTGTCAGGAAGTGAGCATAAATCAGTGATAAATCCATAGAAAATTAAAGGCAGCCTACCCTCCTGCACCAAGAGAAAGATCAAATTCGGGGAAAATAGAGTTTTTTACAAGAAAGGAAGTAAAATAAAAGTATACTACATTACTCAGACATCCATAATGTTTATGTAATCATAATAAAAGCACTGAGTATCAATGCAATCAAAAATTGCTGTTAAATATACAGGAAGAACAGATGATACGTGTAGTGTGTAAACTATACTATAAAATGCACAAATCTTGAGGTTTAATTTTTTTTTAACACACAGAAAAAGCTAAATATTCATTTACCTTCCACTGGATCACCAACAGGTAATACCTAGAACTGCAAAAAATAAAACACAGAAAAACGAAACATGAAACAGCAGCATAATCAAGTATTTAGAACAGAAGTTCTCCAAATGTGGTCCAGGAACACCCTTTCCAGGGGTTCCCAAGGTCAAACTATTTTCATAATAAGACTAATGTTTTTTTCACTTTCATTCTCTAACTACTACACAGTAGGGTTTTCCAGAAGCTGAATGTGAGATACCACAACAGACTGAACACAGAAACTGGTGGGAGAACCCAGTGGTCTTTTACTAAGCTGTTCATTAAAAAGCATTGCAAACGTGGAACACAATGATACTTGCAGTCCTCTTAAATCTTTTTGGTTTGGAAAATTAAATTATTCATAAAAATGTTATTTATGCTAACATGCTACAGGTTTATTATTATTATTTATATATTTTGTTTTAATTTCTAATACCACTTATATAATCTATATTAAACAAAAGCTCTTTGGGATGCTGACCAATTTTTAAGAGTATAAAGGGGTTTTGAGATCAAAATGTTTCTATGCAAAATGTTCCTATGTATCTGTAGAAAAACATGGAGTCAGACTGTCAGCTATGGCAGAGAAGGTTGTTTCCAGCACAAGGATGCTGGGGGATCAATGGGACTAGAATCCACTCCGTGCTCTATTCTCCAAAACCTTTTCCCCAATTTCACAAATGCAGAATACAGTGTGATGGCTGACCTGGTAATAAAAGATCAGAAGAAGCTGAAGAATGACTGTGTGTGCCTCAAATTAACCTATGGTGACAGAAAATAGAATAGCAGTTGCCGCTAAAGAGAGGAGGACAAATTGTAAAAAGGACATGGGGTAAACTTTCTGAGTTGATGGCTACTCTGCCTTGATTGGGCATTAGAGTTCAGGTGTATACATCTAAAAATTAATTATACCCCCTGGTTCTTTGTACCATCAACGAACCCCTTACAATAAAAAAAATTAATTAAACCTCAAGATTTGTGCATTTTACAGTATACAATGACACTACAATTTTCAAAAAATGTGCTCCCTCTGAGATAGGGCAGGACTACTTGCCTTTTAAAACTAAGTATTACTTTGGTAAAACACAAAATTAAAATTTTTAAATTTGATTAACACCTTTATATACCCGAGAGATATACATTACTAAATGAAAATAAATACAGCTACTGAATCCTAAGGGTTTTTAATGTTTCAGGAATGAATCTTTATCAGAATACCTTACCAGATAAAAAGTACCAACAGTATTATTATGCAATTGATATGTGAGGTAGGGATAAACAGTAATAATAACATAAGAATTAACATTCTAAAACAAGGATGATAATAGGAAAAAAGAGGAACTCTGATAAAAACAGGAGCTAATATCTACTGATTCTAAATCTGGGCATTGTGCTAACCTCCTTATAGATTATTAATAGTCCCATTTTGCTGATGTACAAATGGAGACACAAAGAGTTGAAGTAATTCCAGTGGTTGAGGTAAAATTTAAACACTGAAATACAATTATATTGCCGGAGTTCTCAGTGTTACTTCCTGAACTGCAAACCTCCTTAGACACTATTTCGTTAGGATATTAGCCAACAAAGGAGAAGTATTATTTTAATTTTCCCCCCCATCATTTAAAAATGTAAATGCTATAATCTCATGGGCCATAGACAAACAGATGACAGGCCATATATGGACCCCTGGGCCATAATTTGCCAGATCTGCTTTCCACTTTAAAGGAGATGAGGCCTTCAGTGTTTGGGGCTAACATTCTTCTCCGAATCCTAATAAAAATCCTTATTTCTAGCTTGCTTTTAAAAATTGGAGGGTTGAGCAACACTGGACCCATTTTTTAAAAAAGCAAAAACCAAGAATATTCTAACTTGTTTAACATGCAAAATGCCCAGCTTCGCCAAATCATTTGCTTGGGCCCAGGAGGCACTGAGTTTGCCAACTCTACATAATATACCTATCACTGTCCTAGGTTACAGGGAAGGGCTAGGGAAATTTTATGTCCTAGAATAAAAGCAAAGAAAAAGTGAACTGAAGGAGAAAGTTATAAAATGAAAGATTAGAAACTGAAAATGCAGACCTAGATAGAACGGCTATCAAAGTCATTTTCCCAAATGGGTCTCTTCTTTTGGATGGTGCAGTGATGATCTAAGTGACTCAATTAACAGTGCAATTTTTTGGTTTTTAATGTAGAATAATTTACATATTATCATATACTTTAGCAGAGAAAATAATTTAAGAATTAAGCTTTATCTTTAATTCGTTCTGAAAATAAATTTAATTTTTAAAAATAGTTTTAGCTTTGAAAGTTAAACATTCAAATATACACACAAATCTACCACAACATTTTTTCTTTTCTTTTTTGTTTTAGACAGAGTCTTTATCTGTTGCCAGGGCTAGACTGCCATGGCCTCAACCTAGTTCATGGTAATCCCAGACTCCAGGGTTCAGGCAATCCTCCTGCCTCAGCCTCCCTCAGCAGAGTTTACAGGTACCCACCCAACACTAGGCAAATTTTTCTATTTTTAGTAGAGATGGGGTTCCTGCTTTTGCTCAGGCTGGTCTTGAACTCCTGAGCTTAAGGGATCCTCCTGCCTCAGACTCCCAAAGTGCTAGGATTACAGGAATGAGGCACCTCGCCCATGCAAAAACTTGTTTCTCCAAGAATGAAATTCAACTATGCCAAAAAGGTCTATGCAAATATGTCAAATTTTCAAAGTATTAAATACCTAATACCATACTTAATACCACCTTCCCAAATAAATTCCCAGGATATTTAACTTCAAAGTGGTATTTATAAACTGTGCAAATTTTATTTCAACATTAATTTCCCTTCTGACATATTTATATATTAACTCGAAGACATAAAATTACTGTTAGAAACTTATCCATATTAAAAGATAAAACATTAAGTGAAAAATCAGAATATCCCTCTGTCATAAAAGGAAGGGTAATTTTCTCATTTTTCTAATTCAATATCCAAATTTTTCTGTTGAATAAAAAGTCTATGTTCATGCTTACCAATTTTTTCCTGAATGTTACATTTAAAAAGACTGTAGAAACTTATTTTCCTCTAATTAAAAGCTTAAAAATCTGCAATTATTTAAAATAATTATTCATTTAATTGTTCGTAACACTTTAAAGTGAGATTGATTATGCCATTGATTTCCTTAAAACTATTAAGAACAAGTATCATCAATACTGATTAAAAGAAATAATCAATGGACATTGTAAAAATAACATCCTGAGGTTATCGTAACCCAAACTTGTCATTTTTAACTTTCAGCTATCTATCTTATAAAAACATTCATTCTTAAATTTTGTACAAAAACAAAAAAAGAGACAGCTAGGAAATAGCTCTCTTTACACATACCACAAGCTTAATTATTGAAACACAGCTTCAGCATTAACTATTTTCTACATCATTTAGACAAAACCCACCCCACTCAGATATTCAGAATTATCAAATCTTTCATCAGGCAGCAGTTACAGCTTGAAGTCCTCCGGTGGGAATGTCCTTAACTCCTTCTCCTTTAGTCTTTTGCCACACTTGCCAAAGGGCTTAAGAGGATAAATTCACTGATGTTCTATTTGAAAAGACAATTTTTTTACAGACACTATGGTACCCAAAGATGTTCAAGAAGCTTGAATTGAAAGATGAATTCAGAAAGCAGAATGTCCTTTAAGAGAAAGAATGTGGCTTTTAAATAGATAGGCCAGATATTTAAGTTGTGTGGCATGAATAAAACAAAGAGAAATAAAATATTCCACAATAACTACTCGGTACATTTTCCTACATACATTTATAGGCAAGTCAAGCTTTAGCAATTTATCTTATAAGTTAAATTCTAAATCATATTAAAAATAGGCCTGTCCCATAAATGTGTTCAGGAGATATTTATGGTTAAAAAAATACTTCTGTTCAGAAAAACTTCTTATATGGCAAAATCAAATTCCATGAAGTCTTACAGGTTTATTATTATGCCACACATAATACACTCGCCTCTGTATTGTTAAGAAGACTATGATCGGGGTAGCCCTGTTACAGGGAACTCGTCCTCTAACTGTACAATATGCAACCTTGCCCACCAGCAAAGTCCAGTCGGGGATATATACCAATGGACGTGTACACAGGAGGTCCTGCCAAGGCACTCAGGATGCACAGAGGCAATTCATTCCTCTTCTAGCACCAAACTCTCACTTCCGATATCAATATTCTCACGGAGAATCAAAAAGTTATGACCGTACGACTTATACTGGCCAATATTTTGTGAACATTAAATTATATAACTAGGTAAAGAGATGATCTTCTCTAAAGACCAATCCCATTTCAGTAAATGTCAAGCCTTGCATTTGACATCCCTCCTCCCTACCTCTCCCCAAGAAGGACAAAAAATAAAAACCACCACCATAAAACAAGACGCTAAATTCCTAAACTCTTCAGTCCTGATTGTGCAAATAGAATTAAGGTCCAAATAGTCATTTTGTGATGAGTAACTCAGAACTTACTGGGTTAGTCCATCACTTTCTCTCCCTTCTTGCCCCCATTTTCTCTTCTATATACTTTACTTTTCTCTCTTTTATGAGAATCTACAAAATGGGGTCGAGACTACTTATCAACACCACTTATCAGCAAAACAGCTTGTGGAGGCACCTGGGAAGCAAACAAGCTTTTTGGAGGCCTGCTAGTGGGAAAGGGGTTTCATAATCAGGCATTGCAACCAAAAGAGTTGCTGACAACTTCTCTGTTCTACAGTGAGGTAAATGAAAATGAAAATCTGCTGTATTATATAATACCTCTGTCCGTGTCCTTTCTCTTTGACCCACTGCTACTTAACTATGAGGGAAGAATGTACCATGTTAAACATTAAAAGGAAGAAAGGGAACCGTCTGGTTAGAGCAGGGACATGGTATTTTTCAAAATTAAAACAATTCCTGCCAGATAGAATTATGCAAACCTAGCATCTTCGTAGAACTTTAAAACTGGAAGAGTCCTTACAGACCATCTGGTCTTACCCTCTCACCTTACAGACCGGAAAACTAAAAATTTAAGCCCAAGATCAAGCAGTTGTATTATATAATGACAAAACTGGGACTTCTGAATCAGGACTTTAGGTATTTTCTTTGATATTTGCACTATGCGACCATTTTCTAAGCCTCAAAGTTAGGGACACAAATAAATCAATGAATGGCTCCCTGTAACATAGAATGTCTCACTTCAAATTCACTTTTGTTATATAAAACAGATCCTATCCTTTGCTACGTCTATGCCTCTAAGAGCTTTGTGCCTACTTGAACAAGTGGAGGAAGGTGAAAATAATAATTAAGGGAGAAAATGCAGGAAAAGAACTAAAAATAGCAAGCTAGTTGAGATAATCAATAGAAATAGTTGTTGGTATTATAGCTACTGAAAAGCAAAAAATGGGGCAATGGAATTGCTTTCACAGGGTTCTTACCTTGCAAAGAGAAAAACAGTAGGGAGCAATGTAAAAGTACTGGAAAGCATATTATATAAGCCAGCTAACTAGAGTAATCAGAATTCTTGTGGCATAAGATAGAATTTCAGCATTTTTAATTACAGCATTTTGAAACCAGAATTCCAGATGATACCTGAACAGGTAATCCTTAAGAGCACATTTTGAAAAACACTGGTCTATGGGATAGTGGGGTCTGAGAGGGTTAAAGACATTAAAAATTCTTGTTCAGAAGTTCTGGGCCATTAACCAGCTAGGTTTGATCCTCTCAACCTAACCAGGCAAAGGAAATGCCCTAGGCAAAACACACTAAGGTTGATTCTGTTCCCAGCCCCGCAGTTAGACAAGGTGGCTGCCACCCAGTCACCCCTAAGGAGCCAGAGAACATTATGTAATCACTGCCCAAGCTCTAAGATGAAGATATCAGAAGTTCTTTCACAAATGTCTGTCATTAAGTAAGGTTTTTACTTTTAATATAGAGAAATATTTAGTCTGAATATAATATAATATATCGACCAACATGCCCCTGATTGCTGTGTGGTTACAAAGAGGGGCAGACTCTGGCCCTCAATGTTTCGTCCCAGTAGTGTTTTTCTTTTTGAATACAGGAATCTGAGAACATGAGAAATGGAAAACAAAGCATAGAACTCTGAATGATTCCTTTTTAAGGCAGCTATGACCACAAAATTTAAATATGACGAACCTGTATAGAAATTCTGATAATATGAAAACAGGGATACCATTTCAGAAATGACAAAAACTGACAAAAATCAGATTTAAAGGTGCTCAGCAAATTTAATTCCGATGTTTATCTAGAGTTTCAAATTTCCTTCAGTACAGCAGAACAGAGAAAGCAGTCTGAACTGACATCATCTGGTGCTTTTTTTTTTTTTTTGATGGGAGGAGTTATTTGTTTACAGAATCTTTAAAAATACATATAATAGCATTAAGGCAATATACATTTGAGATTTTATTGCGACTGGGTACTTGACTATCATCTATTTTAGGTACACTACATATTAGATAAACTAAGAGCTAAGATAATAATTTGCTACTGGAATTTTTGCCTGTGCATTCCAAACATTTTCTTTTAAGTCCAAGACTGCTTGCAATGGGTTCAGGAAAACGATATCAATACCAAACCCAAAACCTAGGGAATCAGTTCACTGTTCCTATTTCAAGGTTAGGCTAAGTACCAACCCTTGACATTTATCACTAGAACATTTCCAGAAAGTAAGTGCAGCCATGTCTAATTAACATTATTGTTCTCGAACCTTTTATAGTGTATTAGTGGCTTGCTTTTCAGTAATAATTTTCATTAGACCACGTAAAAACTCTTATTACTCATTCATGGCACACAACGACTTTCTTTTTTTAATTTAAAACTAAATTTATCCTACTGATACTAGGTCTTCGAAAGTGCTGACAAAAAAATAAACTAAGCAACCATAACTTCTACAGCTAATTTCTAATTTTTGCAGCCAAAAGAGATCTGGTAGTAAGAGCCTCTCGGCTTTCTATTTTAACTTCTGAGACAATTACACTCATATTTAAATGAATATTATTGTAAGCCACTAAAAAGTCACTCTTGATTTTTACTTCGGGCTAAAAAGGGATTCTGTAAAATGAAGGACGATTTTACTAGGGACCTTAGGGCAAATTTCTTGTGTTTTGTTTCACTTAGCAAAAGGCGTCCTCACAAAGATTTTGATATAGTTAAAAAGCCAAACCGTAGGTTTTACACTAACATAGTAATTACTGATCTGTACTAGGAATGTGTGTTTTAATTATAAAATAAACAGTTAGAACCTGCTACAAGAAGACTGTCACCTCGCCCCCTCTCCAGACCCCATGGGGAAGTTGACCTGCCACTGCCAAAGCGCCTTGGAAAACGGAGGTAAAGGAAAAACGCTTTTAAAATTAAGACGCTTACAGTTGTTGGACTTAGTCCAAGTGCAGTTCAGCCTAGAAACGAAAGTAGGAAACAACAGAGGTTTAGGCTTGTGATGATGTCAGCCATTTTAGGTACATTATTTATACTGGGAAAGGAAGTGCCAAACTCGGTGGTTGTTTTGCCTGTCGCTGCCGGTCCCCAGGTCGGACGAACCAAGTCCTGGCCCCACGCACATTTCCCGGACTGCACAAATGACAGGAAACTCGGCACAATGCTCCCACTCTCGACTGTCCAGGCCTCCCAAGCCCCCGACCCCGCGTTAAGCACCGCTTCCTGCACACGCACTTCCTTACAAAGCAGCAGCTGCGCTCCAAGAGAAAGGGGAGCGCTCGACTCTCTCGGGGAGCCTCTCCCCGCGGCTCCTGCCCAGCGCCCCGCCACCCGGGCACGCAGAGGCGCTCGGCCCGCAAGGCTCGCTCCGGCCGGGCCCGGCACCCCCGCTTCCCCGACCTCCCCGGGCTCGGACCTTGCAGTCCACCGCGACGGCGTCGGGGGGGATGATGAGCGCCTCCTCGCCGCTCTTGGGCTCGTCCTTCTTGGCCTCCTTCTGGGCCAGAGCCGAGTTGAACGTCACCTTCACCATGGCGCGGCCTGGGGCGCCCTCTGAGGGCAGCGGCGGGCTGGGGGCGCGGGCTGCGGGCTCCCGGCTGCTGCTTGCAGCCTCTACGGCCGGGGTCCGGGCGCGGCTCTGGGCAGCAGAGCGGGCGAGGGCGGCTGGGCGCTGGCAGACGCGGCGACTGCGGCAGCTATCTCGCAGCCTCGCAGCTCCGGCGCGAGGGCGGAGACGGCTCGCTCACCCCCGGGACGGGGCGGGGCCGGCGGGCGGGGTGGGGCGGGGCGCTGCGCGGGACCCCGCCCTTGCCCCCAGGCCGGGCGCGGACTGGACGCAGCGAGAGAGGGCGGAGCCTGCTTGAGGGCTGGTCCTCCCACTGGGCCGCCTGGATTTTCCAGTTCTGAATTCTACCCTTAACAGTTTATCTCCCGGCCTAGCAGTTTTGCAGCAAAATCGCGTGAACTTTTCTGGATTCACAGCGTACGACGGATTAACCTCTGGCAGCAGCAAATCGCCTTTTTCTTGCCAGCTGCCCTGCCGCGGTGGAATTTTTGTGCGTCTACATCTCCCATTTTCTCACTTATTAGGGAACCGACTCTGTAGAGCACAATGCTTAAAGCTCTCCATCCTTGTCATCTGACTTTATCTTCCACGGACCTCACCCACGGGCGTTTACCTGACTCAGACTTGCCTTGTCTTCTTCCTTCGGGAGCTCAGTGCCTCTCTGACTAGTCCCAGACCAGGAAGCCTCTTGGCAGATTTGTATTTCAAACATATCACACTCGTAAAACAAAATGTTCCACTCTTGTGCGCACTTGGAAAAAACCCACATGCACACTGGGCTGATTTGTGATTCAAAATGAAAAATGATCACGTAAGGTTAAAGAAAAATTCTCATATTTTGAAGACATTTTAGAGGACACTGGTTAGCACTATTACTGGATTTGTTAGTGTTCACAGATGGCTTCTTGGACATGCAGTTGAACTTGTATCTTCTCCCACCCCATTCCATCATGGTTCAATCAGGTGTGGGTGCCCTAGAATGTTACAGCTGTGGCAGCTCTGCCCTGGGTCAACTCTGAAGAAAGTAGGTTGAGTGTGAGGTCCTTAGGGATTTGACTTTGCTCAAGGACTGAGTATTTAGAGTCTCCATTGATTATGAGACCATAAACCCCTGAGAAACAGCCCAAGATCCCAGATGTCAGATCACATATTTTAGGAACATCCTGGGCTGAGAGAGAAACCCAGTCCAGACCTTGGGTCTGCTTGGGTATTCTGAAATTCTGGTCAAAATGGAGTAAGTGTTCAATTGAGAGTGGGAAGAGTTGGTTTCCAGTTCTGTGACTTTTGGCAGTATAGCTTGAAGGAACTGATTTATGTTCCCTGGGTCTCACTTGGCCAGTCATCTATTCTGTGCTGTTGACTCTATGAACCGACATTTGATAGTAGAAACTGAATCTAATTCCTCAAAGTTGTCTATTGCCCACAGTTCCTTAGTTTCATAAATTTCCTGAAACATTATAATTACAGACTAACCCACAATTCTTCCTGAACAACACTATTAAACAGACTAGGAAGCTAAGGCAAAGGAAGAACAAATGAAGTTGACAGAACCAGAAATAATCTCTTGCCCCAGGATTTCTATTTTAGAAGGTTCATAAATAAAAGACTATTCATTATTTTGTCTGCTAGCAGTGAGCAACAGTTTAAAATCAGTTGGCAAACAGTCTGGGAATAATCTCCTGGGTTTTTTTCCCCCATTTTATCTGGTGTGTCTACAGAACTGTGTAGTGCACGACGGCAGGGATAATAAAGAAGCTGGATCAAGACCAAATATAGCAAATCCAGTCTTGTGATTTACAAAAAGGTTGCCCGTTGACCCTGAAAACTGAGGAGCAGGAGAGGAAGAGAGTCCGTGACTCAACAAACAAAGTTAAAAACATAGTCATAAGTTATCATTAACTTCCAAATGTAAAGAGAGTCTTAAACGGTCTTTGTTTTCCCTTTTCATGTTGATTTTTGAGAGAGCAAGAAGAACCTGATCCTAGCTCTACATAGCACCAGAATCCAAGTTTGCTTTTCTACTTCTCAGGAAGGGCGGGATGACAAAATGGAATTGGGAAACTCACTTCTAGAATCTTTAAGATTTATGGGACAATTCCCATAGACAGGGAATTTTTGTTGTTGTTGTTTTTCATTTTCCTTTTTTCTTTTTTTATGAGACAGAGTCTCACTCTGTGCCTGGATAGAGTGCCTTGGCATCATAGCTCATAGCAACATCAGACTCCTGGGCTTGAGGGATCCTCTTTGCCTAAGTTTCGTGAGTAGCTGAGTAGCTGGGACTACAAGTGAACAGATAGTTTTTCTGTTTTTAGTAGAGATGGGGTCTCACTCTTGCTCAGGCTGGTGTCAAACTCCTGAGGTCAGGTGATCCATCTGCCTCGGCCTCCCAGAGTGCTGGGATTACATGCGGGTGCCCAGCCTGGTTTTTTTTTTTTTCCTTTTGGTTCTTTACATCTCTATTCTCTCTGTTCTTCCTCAAGGAAGCAATTCTTTCATCTTCAGAGAAATTTCTTGAGGCTTAACAGAATGATTGGAAAACATTTTTTGTACATATAGAGTCCCTGGGGAAACATCACTGAATATGCCCTTTGAAAATTTCATCTGATGCTTACCCTCTAAACTCAATGTATGGGTTTGGCTGGGCATCTTGTGGCTTTCTCTCAACTTTCATAAAATAAGTGTTTCTTCTAGTCTAAAGGTGAAGGCTTCCTTTTCTCTCTTCAGAGACTTCAGCACTCATCTTTCGCTCTTCTCTGTAAGTTGATGTATCCATTATCATTTCTGAATTTCTTATCTCCAAATTTATATTTCTTACCAACTTTCTACCTCAATATCATATATGCTTTTCAATTATTTGAATTTAATTTAAAAATAGTTTATCACTATTTTCCTTGACGAACTAACTAGATGAATTTTTGTTTCTGAGATCTCAGTCTATAATATCCCCAAATGCTCTAGGAGTTGTCTTAATAATGAATACAGATCTCTTTTGATTTGACTGTGGCATTTAAGAGTTTTATTTTGTTTTGTTTGATTGTGAAAAGACCGGATATGTTCCACACTGGTGAAAGAGAGAAAAGAAAGAGAAAAGATGAGAAATGCAAATCAAAAAAGAATGAAATCTAAAGAATAAGGAAACAAGCCATAGACTGGGGGAAAATGTTTGCCAAACACATACCTTATAAAAGACCCAAATCTAAATTACACAAAGAACTCTTAAAACTCAACTACGAGAAAACAAACTATCTTATTTAAAAAAAGGGCAATGGATGGAAGTAGAACACATTCTTCTTAGTAAAGCATCACAAGAATGGAGAAGCAAGAATCCTATGTACTCAATTCTGATATGAGGACAATTAATAATCTAGTACATGGTGAGGGATTAGGGGAAAGGGAGAGTAGAGAGAGGGAAGAGGGAGGGGGTGGGGGGTCATGGTGTGTGACACTTTGGGGGGAAGGGACACAATTATAAGAGGGACTTTACCTAACAAATGGAATCAGTGTAATGTGGTTCTTTATACCCTGGATGAATCCCCAACAATAAAAAAGAAATTTTTAAAAAAAATTTTAAGAAAGTGGGCAAATAGTCTGAACAGATACCTCACCAAAGACAATATGCATGTGGCAAGTAAACATGTGAAAAGATGCTTCATATTGTATATCATTAGGGAATTGTAAATTAGGACCACAATAAGATAGACCTGCACACCAATTAGAATGGCCAAATCCAAAACACTGACCTTACCCAATGCTGGTGAGGATGTGGAGCAATGGGCACTCTCATTCACTGCTGATGGGAACGCAAAATGATACAACCATTTTTAACACTTTGGCAATTTCTTATAAAACGGAACATGCTCTTACCAAACGATCCAACAGTTGGGCTCCTTGGTATTTACCCCAAGAATTTAAATACTTACATCTGTTTAAAAACTCTGCATATGTATGTTTATGTTGCTTTATTTATAATTACCAAAACTTGAAAGCAATCAACTTTAGTAGATGAATGTATAAACAAACTGCAGTACATCTGGATGATGGAATATTACTCAGGACTAAAAAGGAATGAGCTATCAAGCCATGAAAAGACGTGGAGGAAACTTAAATACTAAGTAAAAGAAGCCAATCTGAAAAGGGTCATACTGTATGATTCCAACTACACATATGACATTCTGGAAAAGGAAAAACTGTGGAGATAGTGAAAAGATCAGTGGTTGTTACTGATCAGTAGAAGTTCTTGGTTTAGTGGGGAGGGAGGGAAGGATGAATAGAAGGAACCCAGAGGATTGTTACTGTGGTGACAATGAAACTGTTCTGTTTGATACTAAATGGTGGATAGATTATACATATGTCAAAACCAATAGAATGTACAACCCTGAGAGTGAACCCTAATGTGATCTATGGACTTTGGGTGATAAAGATATATTAATGTAGGTTCTTTGATTTAATAAATGTACTAGTCTAATGAGGGGTATAGACAGTGGGGGAGATTGGGTATGCATGGGGATGGGGGTATATGGGAAACTCTCTATGCTTTCTTGCCCAATTTTGCTGTGAACCTAAAAGTGTTCCAGAAACAAAGTTTATTAAAATGAGAGAGAAAGAGAGAGAGATGGCACAAAGGCAGGTGGTCCAATGGAGAAACCCATTCAGAAGACCCGTCCCTAGCCTTGCTTAAACCTCATCATACTTCATTTTCTTCTGATGGCACTCTGCAAATAAACCAGTGGTTCATAGCATTATATGTAAATTTAGCATGAGCATGGGGGCGGGGGAGAAGATAGAATTTATTTGGAGAAATGGAATGGGTAAAGAAAAGACAAAAAACAGGCTGAGTGGAGGGAAGAGCAAGAAGCACACCTAGACCTGGACAGAGGACAGAGGCAAGAGCAGAGTAGCCCTACTCAGGTGGAGCGGTGTACATTGAGCAATGGTGGGAAATACAGCTGGATAGGGGGAGCCATAAATCTGCCTGTCATGTCAGAACTAGTAGTATGAACTTTATCCTCAAGGGGACTGCTGAATGTTTCTGTAAATATCGCTTTAAAAGGAATGCTGCTCTATAAAGATTGATCTGGCATTCTGAGCAAGTGAGAAAGAAGGAAACACCAGAAGCAGAAAGAGAAGTTCCAGCTTCTCTCTCCTTTTTTTTATATGAAGACAAATGAGATAAGTATCTAATTCTCTTTTAGTTAAGTTAGAAGAGAGAATACCAAATAAATCCAACATTACTAATAACTGCATAACAGAGAGTCAGCATGGGAGTTCCTTAGTCAAGTGAGGCAAAAGACATACATAGGCACCAAGGCTGGCAGAAAATGGTAGAAAGTCTGCCCTACTCCCATGGAACCTTACCCTGTGGGCTTCACTCAAGAAGGCTTTGTACTTCTGGCTAATGGCATCAAGTTGTTGGTGTCAGACGTATTGTTTTGGCAACACGGATTGTAGAAGGAGGCACTCATATTTCTGTCATGAGTGCATACAAGATGGACATCCTCACACAAAATGGGCATACATGTGTGTAACTACATCCCCCGACATGCTTCTCAAGGCCCTCCCTATTGTGGTGACATCCCACCAAGCCCCCATCTGCTCTCTCCACACTCTTCAGTCTTCCAGGTGGAAATTTTCCTCACTTGTGTCTTTATCAAATCATTACTATAATTGAGATGGAGAAAGCACAGAAGCAAATTCCGTTATAGCAAAGAGGAACATGAAGTTAATACAAAGAAATTCCTTTCAGTCAGTTTCTTAAATGCGTGGCTAAATTTCCAAAGTAAGTTAGAAGTCAGTACCATCTTCTTTTTTTCACACTTTTCTAAAATGAAATAAATCTGACACATATATATAGTTAAGACACATGAAACCCCTGGAGTAGCACCTGCAAACAGACTTCATCTAACGTGATTTTTTTTTTTTGAGACAGAGTCTCATTATGTCACCCTTGGTAGAGTGCTGTGCTGTCACAGCTCACAGCAACCCCAAACTCTTGGGCTTAAGCGATTCTCTTGCCTCAGCCTCCCAAGTAGCTGGGACTACAGGCACTGGCCACAAACTCCTACCTATTTTGTTGTTGTTGTTATAGTTGTTGTCATTGTTGTTTAGCAGGCCCAGGCAAGGTTCAAACCCGCTAGCCCCCTGTATGTGGCTGATGCCCTAAGCTATGGGCTCAGAGCCCACCTAACCTGATTTTTAAAAATGTACTCATTACCCCAGGATCTAATTAAATGACCCCATGTGAACCCTAAAGATGTGTTTTTTTCTTTTTGAACTTTTCCCCACAGCTGGGACAAAGGCAATGGAAACTTTACATAAGTTCTGGTGAATTATTTAACATTCTGATACCTTAATGAAGACAAGAAAAAAGATACCACTTCGCTCTTACTATAAACATTGTTTAAAGTGTGGGTGCTCTCATAAGTGCAATGTATGAAGACATACATTATATTTCTTGGAAATATTTTGTAAATCTAACTGTTAAATAACTTTTTGTCTAGAAGTTTTATCTTAATGACTGATGTAGTCTAATCATGGTTTGATATACCACATCTCCAAATATTTTTGTATACATCTTATACAATTGTGTTTTTCTATATCTGGGGGTTCCTCCGTATCCATGGATTCAACCAACCAAGATAGAAAATATTTGGGGGGTAAACAAGGATGATTGCGTCTATACTGAACATGTACAGACTTTTTTTTCCTTATCATTATTCCCTGAACTAAACAGCATAACAACTATTTATCTAGCATTTATATCATATCAGGTATGATAGTAAGTAATCTAGAGATGATTTAAAGGGAAGAGTGGGAAGATTGTGTAGATTAGTCTAGATACAATTTAAAGGGAGGATGTCCATAGGTTAAATGAAAATATTATACCACTTATATAAGGGACTTGAGCATCCATGGATTTTGGTATTTGCTGGAAGTCCTAGAACCACTCCTTCATAGATGCTGAGGGAATGTATTTCATAAATACTTATTACATCTAAGGCATATGTGTAATTTAATGCTAAGTCAAAATGGAAGAAAAAGTGCTAGGAAGGAAATCAAGAAACAAACATCATTGGCGTGGAAAACTCAAATTTCTGAAAACTATAAATTTTGAATCCCATATTCTCAGACTTAATAGCCACAAAATTTTACCTTGTGCTCAAAGGTACAATGTTCTAGCTAATAGAATCAAAGAACTGGGGCGGGGGCGGGGGAGACTTTAAGACTTCTGGAAGTTCTTTTTTTTACCTAGTCCAAGAACAGATTGCAGTCTAATCTAATGGGAAGGTCATGCTTATTTAGACAGACTTACTTTTAAAAGCCACAGCAAAATTACTTCTCGTATGATCATTTAACACAAATCTTCAAAAATCAAAGAAAAACTTGAACTATTTTGATCTCCTGCGGAACTGTGGTCAATGACAGATATAGGTGGGCAGGCACTAAAGTGATCTTTCCAACTTGAGACCCCAATTACATTACATTACATCCGGCAATAGTTATTAAGAAAGGAAAAAAAACATTCATAAAGCAGCATAATTAATGGGATAGAAACAGTAAGGGTTTTACCCACACTTAGTCTTCAGGGTTTCTGGGTGGTAGTGTCACCCGACAATAGATACTGTTACTGTTTCCTATTAACTCTGGGATCATTTCCTTGACCAGCATGACAGTCTATGGGTGACTAAAACCCTCCCTCACGTCCCTAGTCCTTAGTAGACAGAGAGATCTGGGAAGGGTCTCGCAGTTAGTTATTGACAAATAAATCCTTAGACGTAACTGGCACCTTAACCCGTGTTGTCCAGACCAGGTTCTTCTACTACTTTCTAGGGTAAGCAGGGTGGAGCATGTACTTGAAAGTTCCATTTCCTAAACTGGGTGAAAACTACAAGCTCTTGGGGTTGGTAAAATAAATTGATTTCTTCTCCTGAGTTCTGCCTTGATACTTTGTTCAAGGTTTGTTTTGATGCTGAAGAAAAGCCTTAAAAATATATGTTTCTTTAGTGAAGTAATAACTGTAAAGCAAAGTGGGAGATTATAGCCAGAGGAGCCCTAGGTGGGATTAAAAAAAAAAAAAAAGGGCTGTACCATGTGACCCATACCTGGGCCCAAAAGAGGCCTTAAAGAAGTATGTTTGAGAGCCTTCTTACTACAGATGGCTTCCTCCGATCCACTCTAATACAAAGGAGCTTATTTTCGTCCCCAAATCTTCCTGGGTTTCAGGCCAATTTAACCAACTTTTAAAAGAATATGACAAATGCAAATAAGTCCACCCAAACAAGATAAATCTACTCAGATTTTTATCTACTTCGAATCTGATATAATCGATTTCCTTGTACTTTGAATCATGGCATAATAGTAAGAAGTTGTACCTAAGAGAAAATTACTTGTACTTGGAGTCAGAAAGCATCTAAAGAGACTGTTCATGTATAATCTTTTGTCTAGTTTCTGTCTGGCTTATTTTAAGGAAAGGCAAGAAATGTTTGCTTTATTAAAATTCCCGAAAACATACCCACAGATATTTGTGTAAAGATCCCTTTTTAAAATTTTTTAAATTCCCCTCAAAGGATGTTTCAGACAGATAAAATGAGAGCACAGTTAGGATATAACTTTTGAAGGCCAAAGGAAATTCAGGCATGGTGCATATACTATACGTTTATATATAACTACATTGTATTTGTATCTAAGAAGAAACAAGAAGGTTTCTCCTTAGGATATTCTTGAGTTTGGTAGATCACACAGCATCAAAGGCCTATAAATTCTGTCTTACAGAAAGTACATGGCCTAAACCAGAAACAGCATGTTTAACCACTACTTACTGTAAGAGACCACACACAGAGGGAAAGAAATATTTTTAAAGAAAATCTGATCAGATGCTGAAAGATATACTAAGGAAATGGTCTGCCTTTGGTTTTATCAGTGAAAACAGCTAAGAAATAAAAAACAGTTAAGTATCTTCTTCCCCTTTCTAAGTGCTCACTCAGCTCAGGGCCATTTTCTTTTATGCACAGAAGGATTAGAGGAACAAACAAAATAAGATATTTTCCTAAAAGAATAAAATAGCATAGAACTGCAAATAAGCCTCCACGTAAGAGAAAAGAAACAAAAATTGCTAGTGGTTCACATAATAATACATCCACTCAGAATTCCTTAGAAATGATCTATTCTCAAAGCTCACTAAGTCACTGAGGGAGGGGACACCTCTCTGTGACTGTGCACTCTTAGGAAGACTTGACTCTTTTGGTACCCTTGTCTTTCAGTGCTGTGGGTTACCCTATTGACAAAACCTGTCGCTTCAGATACGTCTTAACTAGTTTTTCCTTTTTTTTTTGTTTGGCTTGGTCCATTTTTAAATTTTGGTATTCATTTATTTCTGAAAGTGAATAAGTTACATTTTGCAAGGAGAAAAAAGACACTTTGGAAGTATTATAAAACATTTCATTATAGTCATTGCCGAGAAATAGTGAGATCATCATTCTGAGATACCAGAGTTAGTTTTATGAAGAATTGGATTGCATATAATAACAAGAACAAACATCTGTATAGTGTGTAGAAGGGGTGTTAATGGCATTTAATCAAAAGCAATTCATTTCAACGTTTTAAAAACCACTTGCTACGTTAGCTATACGCATTGTGAAAGTCACATGGTTCACAGTGGGGGTGAGAAAGTTCCCTTGTTAATGACAATTAGGTGGGTGGTTGCAGAAGACTGCAGAGATGAGAAATAAAGGAAGAAAGAAACTGGGCAGAGAGCATAGAGAACGAGACATGGAGGAAAGGACACGTGTCATTAAGGACAAGGAGTTCTGTCAAACAGGAATTTGAACTCATAAATCCTGTTGTCTAATGGAATGCACCCAAGGAAAGAAAACAATTTGGTTGAAAACAGATTTCTAAGAATTTTTTCTTATACAGTTCCCAAGGAAAGCCAATATTTCAGATGCTCTGGTATCCACGATCAAATGGCATTTTTAAACAACTGAGAAGAGAAACTTTCTTGAAGTCATGAAATAACGAACAAGGCTCGGGGCCTGTGGCTCAAGTGGCTAAGGCGCCAGCCACATACACCTAAGGTTGCAGGTTTGAATCCAGCCCAGGCCCGCCAAACAACTACGATGGCTGCAACCAAAAAAAAAAAAAAAATAGCTGAGCATTCTGGCAGGCGCCTTTGGTCCCAGCTACTTGGGAGGTGGAGGCAGGAGACTTGCTTGAGCCCAGGAGTTGGAGGTTGCTGTGAGCTGTGATGCCACTGCATTCTACCCAGGGGACAGCTTGAGGCTCTGTCTCAAAAAAAAAAAAAAAAAAAAAAGAAAGAGAGAAAGAAATAACGATCAAAACCAGATAGGGTTTGCTAAACTGAGTTCAACCCCCTACCAACGCACGCAGAGCAGCTGAGGCTGGGTTCCTGAGATGCTGCTGCTGTCAGGTAGGGCACTTCCCCGCCTAAGCCACCCCGAATGTTGCTTCTATCCGTGTCTACCAGCCTTCTTCTGGGAAGGACCCGAGGAACGAGGAACGTTACAAAAAAAGGGAGAGGAAGCCAAGAGAGTGTTTTTAGTCTCACACATCCTGTGCTTTTCTTCAGCTGCTATTTTGAAAGATAAACATTACATTTGTGGTTGAGTTTTTTTCCAGGTTAAAAAAAAAAAAAACTAAACAATATGGTCCTGAAAAGAAGAGACCTGAGGTGGAGCCAATGACCTTGAAAATGAAGGCTGCTTTCCTGGTTTTAAAAACGAAACGAAACAAAGAAACTATTTTAAAAAATGATTGAAAAGCAGCAACGCCCTGACATCCATCTCCTGTCCCCCTAGGGGCCCAGCTGGTTCTAGAGAGTGACCTGCACACAAAGACACACTGTCCAGTGGGAAGCTCTGCCAGCGGAGAAATGGCGTGCCTTGCCTGGACAGCCCCCGGTCCATTTTTAGGTCTCATTTGGTTGGCATTTCATAGGAAGGAAGTTTTGTTCAACTGGGGCTTTACTGACATTCGAGCAGTCTCAAATTCTGGATTAGAAAATGGAATCAGGTTTTATTTAGGAGTTTTTAGAGTTTTCTTATGGGTTTCAAGCCAACCTCGCTTTACCACTGGGTCAATTCGATCGAGTCCTTTTGTTTCGCATTAGATACCAAAGGTAGCTCTTAATTGACAATATCCAGAATCCTGCTGTTGTCACACAGGACACCCCTAAAAGATTGCGTCTGCTGATAGATCAGAGAATTTGAGAGGTGGAGACCAGCCTGTAAGACACCAGTTGGGGCAGAGGGTGAGAATGCCGGCTGGTGCAGATATTAGTGAGCCCTTGAGAAATTACTGGGATTGGGGTTGTCGGTTATGCCCCACTCAGGCCTCCACACATACTTCCCCGGCTTCCTGACAGCATGGTGGCTCAGCTTTTAGCATATGGTCATCGAAAGAACCCAAGCAATCTGAGTCATAGCACCAAAAGCAAAACAAAACAAACAAAATCCCCCTAAAACCCCAAGCAAAGCTGTACTGCATTTTATAATCTAGCCTTAAAGGTCACATATTATCACTTCTGCTAGAGTCACAAAGCCAGCCAGAATCAAGGGGAAGAGCAAAGATCTCACCTCCCAAAGATAGGCAAGTCAAAGAAGAATGTGTAAACTGGTGTGGTTATTGCAGATAGATTGAGAAAATACACTTGGCCACAAACATTTTTAAAAATTTCTTTTTATTTTTTTTATTATGGGAAATAGTTGCATATACAGAGGGTGCCAAAAATGTATACATATTTTAAGAAATGTTATTTGTGTATTCCTTTTCTAAGTTGAATTAAAGGTACCATTATCATCAAGCGTACCCAGACATGTTACACACATCCATTTTTCCTACAATTTTTATTCTTTTGGGGAAAGATCAAGCTTACTTCCAACAGGATCTCTTAAAATGTGTATGTACATATGTATTTTGTACCCCCTGGTATTTATAGGACATATGTGATGTTTTGATACAGCCATACAATGTGAATTAATCAAATCGAGGTAATTGGGGTATCTAGCACCTCAGGAATGTACCATTTCTTTGTGTTAGGAACATTCCCATTCCACTCTTAGTTATTTTGAAGTCTATCCTAACTTTCTGTTGGTTATAGTCACTTTGTTATGCTTCAAATGTTCATTCTAACTGACTATATGTTTGCACTAATTAACCACCCTTACATAACACCCCACTCCCCAGTACCCTTCTCTAGCTCTGGTAATCATCATTCTACTCTCTATCTCCATGAGATCAATTCTTTTTAATATTTAGTTCTCACATATAATTGAGAACATAAAAGATTCATCTTTCTGTGCTTGGCTTACTTTACTTAACATAATGTTCTCCAGTTCCATCCATGTTGTTGCAAATTGCAAGATTTCATTCTTTTTGTGGCTAAGTAATATTTCATTGTGTATATGGATACAATTTATCTATTCATCTGTTGATGGGCACTTAGGTTGATCCCAAATCTTGGCCACTGTGAATAGTGCTGTGATAAACATGGGTGCACATACGTCTTTTCAATATACTGAATTCCCCTCCTTTAGATACATACTTAGCAGTTGAATTGCTGGGTCATGTGGTCATTCTATTTTTAGTTTTTGAGGAACCTACATACTGTTCTCCATAGTGTTTGCTCTAATTTACATTCCTACCAAAAGTGGGTGAGGGTTCCTCTTTCTCCACATCCTTGCCAGCATTGGTTATTGCTTGTCTTTTTGAAAAAAGCCATTTTTAACTGGGATAACTGGTATCTCATTGTCATTTTTATTTGCATTTCTTTGGTGACTAATGATGTTGATCATTGTTTAATATGTCTGTTGGCCATTTATATGTCTTCTTTCAGAAAATGTCTATTCAAATCCCTTGCCCATTTTTAAATTGGATTATTTGGTTCTTTCCTATTGAGTTGTTGGAGCTCCTTGTATCCAGAGGATGCCAAAAAATGTATACACATTTTTTAAAAAGAAAAAAAACTGTATTAAATTTGTAATATTCAAATCACACAGGACTTCTGTAATTACAAGAGGTGCTCAGCATGATTTGTATTCATCTTTTGTTTATTGGGATATATTATTATAATTTTTATACAGTTATTTCCTTTCTTAAAATGTATATACATTTTTTGGCACCATCTATATTCTAGTTAACACTCTCTTGTCAGATGTGTGGTTTACAGATATTTTCACCCTTGTCTTTTCACTTTGTTGCTTGCTTCCTTTGCCGTGCAGAAGGTTTTTAGATTGATCCGATCTCATGTGTCCCATGTTGCTTTGGTTGCTTGTCCTTTGCAGGTATTATTCAAGAAATCCTTCCCAGAACCATTTCCCCAATGGTTTCTTTTAGTAGCATCATAGTTTTGGATCTTATATTTAAGTCTTCAATCCATTTTTTATTTGACCTCTGCATATGACAAGAGATGGGGGGCTAGCTTCATTCTTCTGAATATGAATATCCAGTTTTCTCAGTAAATTTTTTTTTTTTTGCAGTTGTTGGCCAGGGGCTGGGTTTGAACCCACCACCTCCGGCATATGGGGCTGGAGCCCTACTCCTTTGAGCCACAGGCACTGCCCTCAGTACGATTTTTCTAAAAGACCTTTTCCCATTGCATGTTCTTGGCAGCTTTGTTGAAGTTCACTATAAATATGTGGATTTATTTCTGGGTTCTCTGTTCTGTTCCATTGGTCTGTGTATCTGTTTTTGTGCCAGTACCACTTTATTTTGGATACTACAGCTCTGTAGTATAATTTGAAGTCAGGTAATATGATTCCTCCAATTTTGTTATTTTTTTCTTAGTATGGCTTTGGTTATTCTGGGTCTAATTGTCATGGAATTTCTTTGGGGGTGATGAAAATGTGACAAAGTTGATAGTGGTGATGATTGCACAACTGTAAACATACTTCAAACCACTGGATTGTTTACTTTAAATGGGTGAATTATATGTGAAATGCAAATTATGTCTCAATAAAGAGCTATTTAAAAAAAGAATAAAAAAAAATAGAGCCATGCTACCTTATCATAGGCTAATACACAAACACAGCTATGATGGTCATTCCAGAAAAAGAGCTCCAAAAATCGCTCTGAAGGATGGACTAGGCACTGGCATCCATTCATAGCTTCCCAAGGGTGACCTTCAGCAATGAGATATACAGCACTTTTTCTAGGATGATTCATGAACTTAATTGTCAGATCTCTTATATTATCAGATTAACAGAGCAAACCTTAGTTTAAAAGCTAGTGTAAAATCTAGTGCAGGTTGTAACAAATGTACTACACTGTCGTAAATGTAGGGGAGGCTGGATATGGCATTTGAGCAGGGAACGTATATAGGAATTCTCTGTATTTTGGCTCAGTTTTGCTGTGAACCTAAAGCTGCTCTAAAAAGTAAACTTTATTAATTAAAAAAACCAAACAACAAAAACAAAACTTAGTATATGAGAGACTTTACCAATAGGAGAGGTTCAGAGAGTGTTCAAATGTTCTAAGCTTTAGATTCAGCTTACTGTTTAGAAATTAGATGTTCTATGCTGAAGGGGGGAACTTTTCATGTTGGAAGACTGTTAGCTGTAATCAAATAAGGTCACATTCAATAAACTTTAATTAGATATGCTTAAAATGTATATTATTTTGTAAAAATTTAACTACTATGTACTTAATTTCAAATAATGAAAACTGTTTATTAATCTTAAAGTTAACTAATCTTTTAATAACTTTGTTGTGTCTGCTTTTTGTTGAAAGCATTTGAATATTTGGTCAAAGCTTGGAGGTCCCCAGTTTCTGCTGATCCTCTGGATGGGTATCAGTCAATTGTGGGACTCAAGGGCATCTTTATTTGGGTTAGGTAGAAGAACGTAGATTCACCACAATACATGGTTGAAAAGCAAAAAAGCATTTTTTTTGACATTTTGCTGAAGAAATGGGTATTCTACTGTATTCTTCAATATTTTAATTGGATCTTTCTTAGCATCAAACAATGCCTTTAAAATGTCATCTACTGAGAGCTCAGTCAATTCCATATGTAGTTCTTTAGGTGCCTTAGGTGATATCAGCTAGGTGAGGCTGAAATGCTAAGTTGAGTGTGATGTTATAATTCTCAAAGTCAACGAACCTTTCATTGTATTCTCAAATTAATAAATAGGTCTATGACAGCTGCGTATTCTTCAAATGTTTTACATGTATCATCCTGCTCATTAATGACCTTTGCTAAGCAGGGAAAATGTTCATCTGAAACTTCTTCTTGAAGAATTATGTTTAAAAAAGATAGCTTTTCTTGAAATGCCTACTTGGATCTTGTTCTTTTCTCTTTTTTTTTTACATATCATAAATAGACGTAGTTTTACTTGCAAAGAAATATTCAGGCTGGGCATGGTAGCTCACACTTGTAATCCTAGCATTCTGGGAGGCCAAGGCTAGTGAACAAGAGCAAGACTCCATCTCTACTAGAAATAGAAAATTAGCCAGGCCCTGTGCCTGTAGTCCCAGTGATTAGGGAGGCTGAGGTAGGAGGAGCTCTTGAGCCCAAGAGTTTAAGGCTGCTGTGAGCTATGATGACACCATTGCACTCTACCTAAGGCAACAGAGTGAGACACAGTCTCAAAAAAAAAGAAAAGAAAAGAAATATTCAATTTGACATGTTATTACATAGAAATGCTGCATTCCTACAGAAATCTTCTTTCCATAATTCACATTACTTACTCTGCTCTTCATAAAATTTAACTACCTCTTGTCACAAAGATAAAATTTTGGCTAACACCTGTCCCTGCCATAGCCCATACACTTTAGAATGATTCAGCAAATCCATACTGAATACCTCATCCTTTAATTTTAGTATGTGTATGAAACCGATGATGCCCTGGACCATTGGCACCAATATAGTTAGCAATACTTCTAACTTGTTGCAAAGTGTCACTTAAAATAGTGGTCTTTAGCACAGAGATTTTGCTGATGCAAGACACAATGAAAAGCTCTTCATGCTTTCCTGTCATGGGAGGCTCACTGTCTGTATGCACGCTCACTAAATTTACAAAATTCAGTCCAACTTCGTGACATTTATCTTGAAAAAATTTTTTGAAGATATCTAGTCCCCACGTCCTGTTCCCAAGAGCACCCCAAGCAAGGAACTCTTCATAGCAAAGAAGATCTTCTGTTATGATCCAAATGAAGTAAAACGCTTGCCAAGTCATTAGTAGCAGTTGATTCACCTAAAGTGATTAAATGGTATATATTTACCTTTTGGAGAACTGCATGAAGTGGTCCTGTTAAACTGAAGGCTAATTCATGCTGCCGATCAGGTATCTTTCTCCTTGAAAGAGGCAGTTGTGTGTATTTTATTTTACTTTATTTTGACAGAGTCTTACTATGTCGCCCTCGGTAGGGTGCCGTGGCGTCACAGCTCACAGCAACCTCAAACTCTTGCGCTCAAGCCGTTCTCCTGCTTCAGCCTCCGAAGTAGCTGGGACCACAGGTGCCTGCCACAACACCCGGTTATTTTTTGTTGCAGTTGTCATCGCTGTTTTAGCTGGCTCTGGCTGGATTCAAACCTGCCACCCTGCGTGTATGTGGCTGGTGTTGTAACCATCTGCTGTGTGTACTTTTTGAAACATTATCAGTGTCCAGGCATCCCACAACTTCAACAATGTATTCTTTAACAATTTCTACATCACTGAGTAGCTTCCTTCTCCCTGCCCCCCAGTATATAAGCTGCTTTATAAGCTGCTTCAGTGACATTATGTCCAGGTCTTATTGCTACTTGAAAGAGTTGTATTTGCTTTTCATTTCTTAATTTCTGCACTACAACCTTTCATGCCTCTTCCTCTATTTTAAAATATTTGTGGTCCTTAGGAGTGTTATAATGCAGATGAGCGTTGAATTTCTTTAATGTTGATATTGCAGTATCACAAAACAAGCAAATTATCCTATCTTTCCTAGAAACAAGATAATATTGCAGTTCCTAATCCTCTTTTTAAAATGTTTTCTTCCTTCCTTGTTCTCTTGGTCTTCTTTGACATGATGGGCTGTTGAGCAGACAGAGTTAGAATATTCTGTCGACTATGCAACTATTTACAATTTCCACTTCAAACAGAAACTCAGTGCACTGTTGTCAAACGCTGATAACAGATCAGAGTGCTCAACCCCCACAAACTCTCTCCCACCAGCCTCATGCGGTAGTGGAGGAAGTTAGAATTCAGGCCTTGTGGTATTTTAAATTATATTCATTTAAAAAATAAAATAAAGATGGCTGGGCACAGTGGCTTACACCTATAATCCCAGGCCAAGGCAGGTAGATAGCCCGAGCTCACGAGTTTGAGATCAGCCTGAGTGAGAGTGACACCCTGTCTCTAAAACCTAGCTGAGCATTGTGGCAGGCACCTGTAATCCCACCTACTTGGGAGTCTGAGGCAAGAGGATCACTTGAGCCCAAGAGTTTAAGGTTGCTGTGAGCTATAAAGCCACAGGATTTTACCGGGGGCAAGAAAGTGAGACTCTCCTTCCCCCCAAAAATATAAAAAATAAAATAAAATAAGAGTATACAAGACAAAATGTATTATTAAAAATAAAAAGATTTGTTCTGTAAAATTTAGATTCAGTCAAAAGGCTGCACTTAAGTACCTTGAAGGCCACATGCATCCTTAAGGCTGCAGGTTCCCCACCCCTATTCTAGGCATTGGATAAAGGAGCAGGAGGCAGTAAGGACACTGACCTCTAGGACATATAGTACAGAAAGACAGGGACATTCTCCAGAGTATGATTTTTAGATGGGGATGATAGTAATCCTACTGGGGCAAAGTTTGGCTCTTGGAAGGAAGGAAAGGAGAAGCCTTAGCTATTACTATAGTCTGTGGCCCTCCAAAGGCCATAGTACATAAATAGATACACTGGCTTCTTCTCTCAGCATCTCTGCCGTGGCCCATCCATCCACAATGGCCAGGGCCAGGCCAGGCTCCTAACATCACAACCATCTCCCACAAGCAAAGCTGTTTAATCCCAAAGACGAGCAGCAAGCAGAGAATCACCAGTCTTTTAAGGAAAACTGACACAAAGGCCAGACAATAAATATAAGCGTGGATGCCCAAGGAGACAGTTAATAGAGCAAATCAGATTTCACATGAGCTGTAATTAAAAAGCCTTAGAGCTATGAAAGGATACTGCAACATCAGAGCAGGCAGTTTTATAAAAGAATCAGTTATTAATTTTGAAAATAAAAAAAAATCACTGAAATAGAAGGCCTACTAGATAAAGCAAATAGCAAAATAAATACACCAAAAAATAAAACAGTGAAGTATAAGAAATGAGCACAAGAACTCAGCAATAATAGAGCACACCAGACAGAGCTGGAATGCACTGCAATAAAAGGAATAAAATAATAAATGTATGCATTTTAATTGTACCAATTTTGGGGGGGGGAACTTGCAGATGTGTACATAGTCTTCTAAAATGACCCCAATACCAGCACTCTAGGAGGCTGAGGTAGGAGGATCTCTTGAGCTCAGAAGTTTGAGTCCAACCTGAGCAAGAGTGAGACCCCATTTCTACTAAAAACAGAAGAAACAGCTGGGCATTGTGGTGGGTACCTGTAGTCCTACCTACTCAGGAGGGTGAGGCAGGAGGATCACTTCAGTCCAGGAGTTTGAGGTTGCTGTGAGCTAGGCTGAGGCCATGGCACTCTAGCCTGGGGCAACAGAGCTAGATTCTGTCTCAAAAAATTAAAAAAAAAACAATACATGGCCCCAATGATCCTGTTTTTTGAGCTTGCCAAGTTTTAGTTTGCTTCTGTGTGGGAGGAGAACATCATAGGACAACTATCAGTTGAAAAAAAAAAAAACTGTACAGGGCTACTGTGAGAAGAATTACCACAAAAAGCATCCCAGTTGCACAGTACACAAAGTAAGATACTTTTCCTTTCCCTCAACTACATTGCCTTTGTAAGCTCTTTTTTGTCATTAATACAGTAGGATCTTAGCATCTGTAAGCAGGTGTGAAATGATTCAATAACTTTCTCTTACTTTATTGAATAATACCAGTGACTAACAGACTGAGTCAGTTGGAGGAAAAACAGCACGTTTTAAGTCAGGTGAATAAGACCCAGAAATAATAGAAGCCCTCAAATTGCTTATTTACTTTCTTTTACAATTAGTAGTTACCTGTAAAGGGCCACTAATTATCCACATGTTATCCACAGGAAAATAGGAAGGCAGAAGTTGTATGATCTTTGCAAACCTGCCAAGTAACAGCAAAATTGGGACCTACAATAATTCCTAATATTTGGTATTCCCTTGGATTTCTGCAATAGACTTATGGTTCAGATAGACTTAACTAGTCCCTAATAAAGAGAGGAGCTAATATTTATCGAACACTATTATATTCTAGGCACCATGCAAAATGCTTTAAATGTATTATCTTAGATAATCCATTCACAGGACATCCTCACAAGGTATTATTATTATCCCCATTTTACAGGTGAGAAGACTGAGGCCCAGAGGCAGAATGCTAAGCTGGTAAGCAGCAGTGTCTGGTGTAAACCAGGCAGTGTGGCTCCAGAATCTATACTCTTACTTTGTGCACAGTGGAGACACTTTTGGGGTGTGTACTAGAGATGCAGAGGACTTTGAAGAGCTTTCTTGGGGAGGAAGTTGAGAAATAAATTGTACTCTCTGGCAGTCCAGGCATTTCAAAAAGTGGTGTTCCTGCCTGGAGGTCAATGTTGATCATGCTTCCCAGTTTACTTCTGTCTTACTTTGTTACTCTCTCTCGTTCCTTCTTCCTTTCTTTCTGTGGATTGATACCAAGCCTAACCAAGGAGGCGTGACCACCAATACCAAGCTGGTAGGCCCCTTGTGCTGAACAGCGTGTACACATGGAAGAGCAGTTCTGAGATCTCAGAGTGGGGTACACATATGGTGATCTTTCAAATTTCATCATAAAATACAGAAAACCTAATTTCATTCTTTTGCCAGATTGATGTATTTCAAATTACATCTGTTGTGTAATTTTATTTTTGCTTTTGTCAAGATTTCATAGAAAGATATATCTGTACTACATCAGCTAGTACCACATTTAAAAAAAAAATCCCAATATGCTAATTGTAAAAAAAAGTGTGAAGAACATAGATTTGTATAGAGCAAGTATGTTTCATTTGGGTCAAAAATTGAAGTGTCAATATGCATCCCTGGAAGAAAATATTAGTGAATTTAAATAATAGTCTTGGGGTGGGGGAAGGACTTAAGGCATAAAATAATATCCTATAATGAGAAAAGAAAACAATACAGTAAATTGCATGAAACTTTGTCATGAAAAATGTGGGAAAAAGTAATGTAAAAAACATAAAAACAAAAAATTCTAAAAAGATTGACCAAAGTGGTGAGCAAAATAGATCATAGCTATAATAAATAGCTATTTAAAAAAACTATGCCACCTGTAATTCCAGTGCTTTGGGAGGTTGTGATGGGAGGACGGCTTGAAACCAGGAGTTCAAAACCAGGCTGGGCAAAATATCAAGACCCCTGTCTCTACAAAACATAAAAGTAAAAAATAATTAGCCAGGTGTAGTGGTGTTCATCTGTAGCCCTAGATATTTGGGAGCCTAAGGTGGTAGGATAACTTGAGCCTAGAAGTTTGAAGCTACAATGAGCTATGATGATGCCACTGCACTCCAGCTCTGGGAAACAGTGTAAGACTGTCTCTAAACAAAAAACACAACAAAAACAAATTAAACTATACAGAGTGCTAATTCAAATCAGTAAGAAAAATTTCATTTAAGTAGAAAATAGAAAAGTAGGCGAAAGAATATGAATTGCTTTTGAAAGAAGGCACATAAAAATGCTTTGACCTCACTCAAAAATGAAAATATTAATAGATGAAGGAAAGGCAATTGTCATATAATTCCCAAAGATCTAACCTTTCTGTAGTGCCCCGTCTTAGCACTACAGAAATGTGAGGAAATAAGTACATTCCCGTATTCTTTTCGGGAGTGGACTTTTTGTTGTTGAAGTTCTCTCATGAGGTTGCAAAGTACAAATTGATAAAACCTTTCAGAAGATAATATAGCAATATGTACGGACGCTTTAAATTCATGGACTTTTGAGCAAGTAATTCCACTAAGAATTTCTTTTATCGCTGTATCAATACAGACACTATGTATGCCACTGTTTGTAAAAGGCAAAAACCGCAAATGACCTAAGTATTCCTCATTAGAGGAAAGGGTAAATAAACTATGGTGTTTTCTTTCCACAAAATACCATCTAGTACTTAAGTAACGAAGCAAAGCTAAATGTGTTTACTTGGAAAAAAATGTTCAAGATATATCATTTAGTGCAAAAAGAGATTTGCAGTGCAATATATATGGTATGATGCCATTTGGGTATGTGTATTCTACTGTACGTATACGTATGTATTGGTTAGGATGCTTTTGTTGCAAGTAAATAGAAAATCGTGAAATTTGTCAGGTTCCATAATCGAAAGTGAGGAGGCCGGTTGCATTTAGGTTTGGCAATAACAGTGGCTTCATCCAGAGGCCTGTCTCTGTTTCTGGGATTCTCATGACTCAGCTGACTCTGCCTCAAACTATTTTCACAGGTGGGGTTCATCTCTCCAAGCTGTGTTCACCAGAGGGGAAACCCCCCCCCCCAGCAAATTTCTCTTGTGTATCGCTTCCCCGAACTGGGTCATGGCAGTGACTCACGTGTCCTGGGGAGACAGAAATGTCCTGCACTGATGGCTGAGGCCTGGGTGTGTGAACCAGCTACTGGCAAGGGAAAAGGATTCTGCATGATTGTCTCAGACGAATCAGAGCTCGCCCAGGAATAAGGATGCACCCGGTGGAATGGCAACTATACGTGGGATGGGATGGAGGAAAGGACTATGAAGGTAAACTCAGATTTTATTTTTCACTTCTTAGCCTTCTACACTGTGAATTTTTTTTTTTTTTAATATCTGCATCTGACTGGCTCAGGATCTTAGCAGGAAGCATACGAACAGATGGCATACTCAAAAGGGTTTAATGAAGGCACTATTTACCAAGGTCTGGGCAAGGTTAAAGGAACTGAAAAAACAAACAAAAAAAAGGATAGTGAAGAGCCTGCCAGGCCTAGCATCAGCAGGAGGTCATCCTTGCTCCTAGGCCAAGGGGCAAGGGGCTGCAGGTGGGATAGCCCGAGGGCCAGAGTCGGGTGAGGGAGCCCCAGAGCTGGTGCTGAGAAGAGAGTAAAAGGCAGCTCCTTAATATATGAAGGAAAGGCAATTGTCATATAATTACCAAAGATCTAACCTTTGTGTAGTGCCCAGTCTGAGCAAAGATGTGAAGAAGTAAGTGCATTCCTCACATATAGTATAATATAGTAGGAAGGCAAGAAGGAAGTAACGTGTGGAGAAAAACAGAGAGACTTTTGCCCTCCAGTCTCCTGTGGTCTTTCCAAACTGAAACCAAAAGACACAGGTGAGGACACAGAGGTTGGCCTCCTGGGACTCAGAGCAGGGGAGATCAATGGAGAATGGATGACTTGGCAGGGAAGCCACTCAGGTGGGACAATTAACCAGCATAGAGTAGCTTAACTAATTAAAAGCATTAATGCTTATTTTTAAATTTAAAAAAAAATGGGAAATCTTGTCACATGTTACAATATGAATGAACCTTGAGGATGTTATGCTAAGCCAAATAAGCAAGTGACAGAAAGACAAGCACTGCATGATTCCACTTATCTGAGATAACTACAGTAGTTAAGTTCATAGAAACAGTAGAAAGATTGTTGCCAGGGGCTGAGGAGAAGGGAAAACAGAGAGTTGTTCCATGAGCATAGAGTTTCAGTTTTGCAAGAAGAAATGAAGTTCAGGAGATCTATTGTACAGCAGTGTGACTGTACTTACCACTTCCAAACTATGCACTTGAAAACCAGTTCTGCTGGATTCTGGCCAGTCTAAGAGGTGTGTTGGGGTACCTCATTGTTGTTTTAATGTGTAGTTCTCTAAGGACATGATGTTAAGCATCTTTTCATGTGCTTATTTGCCACCGTATAGCTTCTACATCTGTTCAAGTCTTTTGCTCATTTTTTATTTGGGTCGTTTATTTTGTTATCGTTGAGTTTTAAGAGTTCTTTGTATACTTTGGGTACAGTACGTCATCAGATATGTTTGCAAATATTTTCTTCCTGATTGTGACTTGTCTTCATTCCCTGGACAGTGTCTTTTGCAGAGCAGAAGTTTACAATTTTAATAAGACCCATCTTATCAATTCTTTCACTAATAATACCAAATGCTGGTGAGGATGAAGAGCAATAGGAGCTGTTGTTTGTTGTTGGTAGAATGAAAAATGAAACAGCCTCTTTGGAAGACATTTGGGCAGTTGGTAAATATGCTCTTACCATATGATTTAGTCTGTTTTGTGCTGCTATAACAAACACTTGAGATGGATTAATTTATAAAGAATAGAATTTTATTTCTCGCAGTTCTGGGGGCTGAGAAGTTCAAGTCACCAGCAGGTTCAGTTGTTTGGTAAGTCTGAGGTCTGCCCCAAGAGGGTGCCTTGTTGCCTCATCCTCTGAAGGTGAAGAACATTTTGTCCTCACATGGAAGAAGGTGAAAGGACAAGAGGACCAAATAGTGCAGGAAGCCTTTTTTTTTTTTTTTTTAAATAAGATCCTCAATCTTGGCCTAATCATCTCTCAAAGACTTCACCTTACTAGATGCAGTGGCATGTACCTGTAGTCCCAGCTGCTGGTGGGAGGATTGCTTGAGCCCAGGAGTTTAAGACAGGCCTTGGCAATATAGTGAGACCCCCACCTCTGAAAAAAAGAAAAAAAAAATCCACCTTTTAATACCATGACATTGACCATTAAGTTTTGACACCTGAATTTTGGAAGAGACAAATTTAAACCATTGCACCATACAACCCAGTAGTGATGCTCTTTGGGGTTTACCCTAAGGAGTTGAAAATTTGTGTCCACACAAATATCTGCACATGGATGTTTATAAAAACTTTGTTAGCAAAACTTGGAAGCAACAAAGATGTCCTCCAATAGTACATATATACAGAGGAATATGATTCAGTGATAAAAAGAAATGTACTATCAAGCCATGAAAAGACATGGAGGAATCTTAGATGCTTGTTGTTAAGTGAGAGGAACCAACCTGAAAAGTCTACAGACTGTATGATTCCAACAATATGATATTCTGGAAAAAGTAAAACTATGGAGACAGTAGTGGTTGACACTGGTTGCCAGAGTTTGCAGAGAGGGATGAATAGGCAGTGCACAGAGGATTTTCAGGGCAGCAAAATGATTCTGTATGTACTATAATGGTAGATACATATCATAATACATTTGTCAAACCTATTGAATATAAAACACCAAGATAGAATGTAAGCGATGAACTCCAGGTGATAATAATGTGTCCACATGTGTCTGTTGTTAAATCAAAATTATTTGAGGCTACTGATTGGGACTGAGATCCAGCCCAAGGCTCCAATAGACCAAACCAAAATGGAGTCACTTGTGCCGAAGTTCTATACAACCACGCAGAAAAGAAGCTCTTTGTTTGACCTTCCAAGAAATTGAGAGAGAGAAATGGCCAAGTTCCCAAACAGGCCAGTTGTAACTGGCATCATGAGGACCTTCCTTCTGCTTTAACCTTTACAAGGAATGTCACTTTGAAATGAGCAATCCTCTTTTTGTTCATTGTTTTACTTTCTTCAGCCTTCTATAAATAGATAAAAACTGACTATGTTGCAGAGCGAGTTCTCTGAACTTGCGGTTCTGAGGGCTGGTTGATTCAAGAATTGTTCTTTGCACAAATCAACTCTGTTACATTTATTTTGTCTGAAAGTTTTTCTTTTATCATAATAAATGTATCACACTAGCTTGGGATTTTGATAGTGGTGGAAGTTGTGGTTGTGTAGGGGCCGGGAGTATATGGGAAATCTCTGTAGCCTGAGTTCATTTTTGCTGTGAACTTAGAACTACTCTAAGAAATAAACTCTATTTTTAAAAAATGGTTATGATGGTAAATTTTATGGATTTTTTTAGTCACAATTTAAAATATGTAAAAGTCATTTCTTTCTTCCACATCCCCTGATCCCATTCTCTAACAACAAAGACCATTAACAGTGTCCATATTTTAAACCAGGTCTTAAACTTTGCATTCTTTTATTTCCAAGTGATTATATGAAGACAAATCCTGCATCGAGAAAGAGCGATCCTGACCAGAAAAATACAGATTTGTGAGTTTCTGGCATGGGCGTGGTACTTCCATCATGGAAGTGGGTGAGATCTCCAGGGACTGTGTGCACAGAAAGCAGAAGCAGCTGTGAGGAACCCAGGGAAACCCACATTACCAAGCAGAGAGAGGCAGAGCCAGCCAAGATGAGAAGTAAACAAAGAACTAATAGGACAGCGGGGAACAAAGGGCAGAGAACATTTTAAGAATAAATGTATATCCTCTTTTCTGGCTGGAACCATGGCGGGTGTCAAAGAGGAAAAAAGGAATATTCCTACTGTGCCAGAAACTCTCAAGAAAACATGAAAGAATTTCTTAGAGCTGAAGATCAAACGTCTGAGAAAGAAGTGTGGGCTTCCCCCCTCTCCCCCCGTTTACCAAAATGGTTACAGTGTGGGTGGTGGGTTCAAACTCAGCCCAACAATGACAACTGCAACAACAACAAAAAAATAGCTGTTGTGATAGGAACCTGTAGTCCTAGCTACTTGGGAGGCTGAGGCAAGAGAATCACTTAAGCCCAAAAGTTTGAGGTTGCTGTGAGCTGTGATGCCACAGCACTTTACCGAGGGCAACATAGTGAGACCCTGTCTCAAAAAGAAAGAAAGAAAGAAAGAAGTATGCTCAGGATCAGAGGTATCAACATTGTGAGTCCAGAGGTCCAAAAGGTGTGGCAACTTCTTTGCCTTCACCAGATCTTCAGTGGAACTTCTGTTAAGTTCAACAAGGCTTCGATTAACA
>CAUYQV010058461.1:0-12656 GCA_963574575.1 Galagoides demidoff
GTAGTCCCAGCTACTTGGGAGCCTGAGGCAGGAGACTCGCTTGAGCCCAGGAGTTGGAGGTTGCTGTGAGCTGTGATGCCATAGCACTCTACCCAGGGGGATAGCTTGAGGCTCCGTCTCAAAAAAAAAAAAAAAAAAAAAGAAGTTGGAAAGAAGCAGCATGTTAGCACTCTTTGCAGATAATATAATGATCTTAAGTAAACCCCTGGCCTACATAGACAGAAACTAGTAAGAAGAAAAGAGACAAAGTATACTAAAAATAATAGCCATCATGTATGCCACGTAAAAATAAAAAAATAACAAAAAAAAGAGAAAACAACCTGTTCAGAATTGCAATAAAACTATCTTAAAACATTCAGAACAACACTCCTCAAAACAGTAGCTTCTACTCACATGTCGCTGTTGAGTATTTGAAAGTAGTCTGTCCAAACTAAAATGGGTAGTCAGTGTTAGTGAACCACACACTACACTCTGAAGATTTAGCACAAAAAAGAGGTAAAATATCTCATTAATAAGTTTCATAGTGATTATGTGTTGAATGGAATTATTTTGGATATGTTGAATTAAATACAATATAGTATTAAAGATAATTCCTTTGGTTTCTTCTTATTTTTTTTTTACTTTGGAAGTAGAATATTTATGTATTCTACTTTTTTCACTTTGGAAGTAGAAATTTGTGTATGTGGTTTACATTTGGGAGTAATGTTAAATTTCTATCGGAGCTAAGCAAATAGAAAAGTGTAAGGCTTTTGGGAAAAACAGAAAACATTACTGTAGAATATAAACTAGCCCCACATTAGAGACAAATCCCATTCTTGAATGGGATTTTATAATGTAAAAACAACACTAATAAACAGATCAATTTATACAATAAATACAATTCAGTTTTATGTTAAAATGTCAAGTGGACATCACTAAGCAATTCTAATATTTATTAGTTAATATAAAAGATTAAGCAATAGAACCTCTGTAAGTTGACCACCCAGAGACTGTAACAAACTGTCAATATATGGAGGTGGTCAACATAAGGAACTAGGCCTACCATACATTAAATATACTTGTTGCAAGTCTGATCTGTAAAAATTAGGTCAACTTAAGGAGGTGGTCAATATAGAAAAGTGGCCAACTGTGGAGGAGCTCAAAGTTAATAAAATTCTTCATATAAGAGCTGGATGAAAGCTAGGATAATAGTATTTGGTCATTTTAGTAACTTTTATCTAATCAGTTAAAGTGCTTATGTTTGTAAACAGAAACAAAAAACAATTATTTTCAAAATATGATCTCAAAATGACTGGTGAGTAGATTATTAGATATTTAAGGTAAGTTTTCCCAGGATCAAGGGGCAGAGTGGGGGAAGAATTACCTGCATCTAGAGCATTTTTTAGCCAGATGCTTCCTTAGCCATTTTGTCATTTATTTAACGTTTATATTCTCTCATTTTCACCTTTTTCCCCTCAAATCAACTGATATTTTTAAAATAGTGAGTTGTATACAAAGATTGATATGAAGATTCATATTTTAGACCAATCTGTAATCATTATGAAACAATGCTGGGAACTTGCCCAAATTAAATGACATATTTTGCTTCCTATGAAAAATTCACCAATCATAGTGAATTAGACAGAACATAAAATTAGAATTTGAACATAAAATTAACCCATTATTTTATTTACACTGAAAAATAAGATGATAAGGCTCGGCGCCTGTGGCTCAATTGGCTAAGGCGCCAGCCACGTACACCTAAGATGGCGGTTCGAATCCCCAGCCCAGGCCCGCCAAACAACAATGATGGCTGCAACCAAAAAATGGCCGGGCGTTGTGGTGGGCGCCTGTGGTCCCAGCTACTTGGGAGGCAGAGGCAGGAGACTCACTTGAGGCCAGGAGTTGGAGGTTGCTATGAGCTGTGATGCCATGGCACTCTACCCAGGGGGATAGCTTGAGGCTCCGTCTCAAAAAAAAAAAAAAAGAATTGCTTTGTAAGTAGCTTATAATGCATCATCATTCAGTGAAAAATTTGGGCAGGAAAGGTCAATAAGGTGCTAATAAATCATATGTTGAATGCTAATGAAATGTTCATATTTCTTCCTGAAATTATTTCACCCAAAATGTATAATTTAATTTATAATGAGAAGAAAATAATGCATTTTTATGCAGGGCAAATGATTTCAGATTATTTCTGTAATTTAGTACTTGAAGTATGAAGTTCATTAATGTGTTCCAAGATGTGGCATAGCAATCAATTATAAGCAATTTAGTTCAAGATAGTGTATGCCAATGCTTTTTTTTTTTTTAACTAAACAAGCCTTTAGTAGAACACCAATCTCTGAATAAAACAAAAAAAGTCAATGAAAAGGAAATGAAATTCTCAGAAAACTATCTTTGCACTGGCCAAGTATAGCAGCTTGTAATATACTTTCTATTAAAGATTCCCAAGGGAAAAGAGATCCAACCACTATGTGGCTCCAACATAATAACATGAGTGGAGCAAATATTAATAAATAAAAACATAACTAGCAGCTCAAAAAATGTTTTTGAGTTCGTAAGATGTTCACTTGCTGTGTTATATGGTCCATTCTGCAATGCATTGGTCTTTTCTATAATCTAGAATGTCAAGAAAACACACACAGTTGACTATCTTCTCTAGAGAACAAAATTTCATCTTCATATAAGAAGATGAAAATATCTACATATCTAAATATCTAGATATTTAAAATTGTTTTTACATGCAAAATCCCGATGATGGCAATCTAAGTATCTATCTAAATATCTAGATATTTAAAATTGTTAAACTATCTACATATCTAAAGATCTAGATATTTAAATTTTTTTTTACATGCAAAATCCCGATGATGGCAATCACAATTCTGTACTGTAAGAGAGATAAGATTTATAGGAGAATTTCTCTTGTGGTAAGAATGAAAATGGTTCATTACAGAATGAATACTTTAGAATACTTTTAAAAAACACCAACCTAACACTAAGATGTAGACAAAGATCAAGAATATGTGTGTACATGCTTTGTATTACTTTAAAATTCCTTTAAATTACACAGAGCATTGTTAAAAGAAATCTGAAGCACATTGTCATGAAAGTCAGTGTTTACATGACAAATTTCTTCCTATTTACAATCAGATTTGACGTGGGTTTATGAAATGGTCTATTAGTTCTATTAGTGTCATTTGAAGGTTATTGGAAGCTAAATCAGGACAAAGTTTAAGAATCGTTTAACATCCTTGAAGTAACAGCACAAATTTTATGTAAATGTAATAGCAGGATTTTTTCGTAAAAAAAAAAAAGTGTAATTTTGAAAACCCAAGAGCTGATTACATTTCCGTCAGAGGATACATTGGTGAATGATAAAATGGGCAGAAGGCAGGCAGCACAGGTGTGGCACCCTGCACCTCGGCGTGTTGTCTATACCTGGTGATGCCAGGGGATGTGATGTACCCTTCTACCGACTGCTCCTCCATCCAGCCTGAGAGTTACTGAGTGTCCTTGGTGGTTCAAGAGTGGTGATCCCAGTAGCAGAAGGGAAGGCAGGGGGAGGTGGGCGTTCCTGATGTTCCTGAGGTAATCTGACAGTGGCGTACTTCTCCAAAAAATGGCTACAGAGTTTCTAAGAAAAAGGAAAATTTGGCATGGAAGCCACCCTGAACAGAGGATTGGTTTCATTTTCATATGTGAAAGACAGAATATATGCATGGACATTGTAAATATTTCTGTGTGACCTGTAAGTGCCCATATTCTGCATAAAGTAAGAATGATGGAGATATGCATTAGCTTATTAGAAAAAAATGTATCATGAACTAATGAGAGAAAGCCACAGTGGTAGCACATGAGCCTATGCATCTCTTAGCCCTGCCTACAAGTCTCACCAACACCGTTGACACACATCATCCATTTTCTGAGCCTAGATCTCTTTAGTGTTGAATGACAATCCTGCCAAAAGATATATGAATCATCTGAATGGAACGCTGCATGGCAGGGGGCAGGGCTCTGTGAGGAATTAATGTAACAAGAGGAGATTCCATTGGGGGTAAAGACTTTGAGGAAGTGTTGTTTGGCTGTGGTGAGTGGGATTGAGACCCATCTGCTTATTAACGGGATGGAGACTGGGAAGGAAGAAGACCATAAAAGAGGAACTAGAAAGCACATAAAATAATTGTGACAATGAATAATTCTAAAAATATTAAATAAAATAAGCGTAGGAAGTAAAATGGGTATATGAGCAAGTGAAACGGTGGAGGATTGCTAAAGGTTCTCTTGAAAGTAAACAACATATAGAAATAGGGAGAGTAAGCTCGTTTTCATATGTTGCCTCCAAATGGAGTCCGTCTTCCTCCTGGAACCCACTCCATACCCTGCACACCCATTCCCCAGCGCCTAGCCTGTTGTGGGCGCTCAATAAATATTAAACAACCAAAGCACAAACGATTGTCAAAAAATTTGCAATTCAAAGGAATCAATAATATTGTTATTATCATTTAACATTTATTGAGAGTCAACAGCATGACCTTGTTAACATGTGCAAAGAGGTTATAATCACATATGAAGCAAATACTTAATACAACTTGTGTTAACTAAGCCTTTGGTTTTGCTCCATCGATTTTAAATGTGAAATTATTTCTCTGTTCCATATAACTTTGACACATCAAGAAGTATAAACATTCACTATTCAAATAAATAAGTTTCTCTCAGGTAAATCATTAATCTTAGATATTACTAACATTTACTTGAAAGCATGGGATACAGCTGTAATCAGTACACATCACAGATTTCCAAGGGTCAGTGCATGCACAAGGAATAGAAGAATCTGATAAGGTAGATGAGGACAGTGAGAAATATACAAAATATGTAACAGCACTTAGATTTTACCTGCTGTTGTGACAATTCAAAACACTACTACAATTAAGGGTACCATCCTTTACAGAATAGCATAATAGCATCAAGGGCAAAGAAAAACAGAATCTCTTCAGGGGTCCACAAATTATCTTGTATATGAATTTTCAAACATTTTCAAGGCAAAATTGAACCTTTTATTGCAGGAAATGAACTCTGGTGTATTTATGATCCACACTCTCCAATTTTATCCTTAATAAAATCATTACTAATTGTGTTCAAATATGTTTGTGGTAGTTAGGCAATCAAATTCTACTTATTAATAATTTGTTAAATATTTTCATCACATTAACTGGAATATTTCTTAAATATTTTCATCCATACTTAACTGGAGTTTGCAGTGATTTTTAATTGTTAACTATACTTAGTATTTCTGTAATGAAGTTTTTAACTTAATTTTAAGATACTGAAGTATCCATAAGTATTTAAATGAAAGAAATATGATTTTCTGTACCATTCAAGCCTCAAATCTTTAAAAACAAAAGTCTTTTCAATAAGCCTTACTGTAAAATAAAAGAATATACTCTATATTCTGATGTAGAAAGCATACTATTTAAAAACTTTCTTCAATAGAAAATTTTTCTAGTAGGGAGGAACATCAGCTATCCAGTTGAAAAATTTCTGTAGCCTAGGAAAAGACCTAACCTTTAAAAATTTAGACAGATGCCTTAGACTAATTAGGTAATTATTTTTTCCCCACTTTAAGGGGTTTTTTAAATAAATGCACAATAGTTGTAATATCTAAAGTTCCCAATATCTTTGTATATATGATGACTTCACCACATGCATTTGTGTTTAAGAAAGAACACCAAGTACAATCATTGTAATAACAAAGCTGTAGTGAATGAATAAGACATAGTTAATTATTAATTTTCCCCTCCTATTTCCATTTAAAATTGGGGTGAAGGAAGGATTTAATCATTTATTTTCTCGTTTCTGAAATATTTGGCAGCCATTATTGGAAGTCTCATTTTGAATTCCCAAAATATTTTTTTTAATTACACAGGACTTAGAGTCACAGTTGGTTGAAATCTGGATCATCTAATAGTCCTTTCTTCAAAAAGTCCTCTATGTTTACGTTTACCCTTCAAACATTGATCGGGCACATGCTGTATGGCAGACTCAAAGGAAATCTCAAGGGCTAGCATGTGTGGATGTGAATGAGAGAAAGAAAGATGATTTGTAAGTGATTAATTGACAAGTAAATTGAAACTATTTCACATTTTCACTGTTGGTTTTGAGTCACTTTGAAGAAAGTAAAGTAAAAATAGGCAGATGCTGGAATTCCAACCTTCAACTTAGATCTTTAAAGATAATTATCTCGACTGCTCTTCCATTCTCCACAATGCTTCTTTATAGATTGCTGCTTTACAGTGACAGCTTTTCCCCACTCCCTGCCAGTAGAAAGCAAATCTTTTTTTTTGTTTTGCAGTTTTTGGCCAGGGCAGGTTTGAACCCACCACCTCCAGGATATGGGGCCAGCACCCTACTCCTTTGGCCACAGGCACCACCCAAAAGAGCAAATCTTACTACTCATTTTCTTCTGAGGGACAGAGATTGAATGAGACAGCAGTAAATGAGATTTTGGAGGGCAGGTCAATTTTGAAAGATAATAACAAGGAGGAAAATATGCAACAAAATATGAGAAATGAATATCAACAACTGAGCAGTTTTTATTAATTTGCAATAGTGAGTCATTGCATTAGTGAAATGTAATATACTTTTTTCAGATACAGTATACAAAAGTATAAAGATGGATTCTTATAGGGTAGCAAGAATTTGTAGATTTTTAATCTTTGGTTCTCCCAATAAAAATAACATTTATTATGAAAAACAGTTGCGAAGAAGTATTTTAATACTTCTAGGTAGCTGCCCTCTAAAAAAGGGAGAAGTTAAGTGGGGTTAGGGGCTGCATACATGTGCATATATATCTGTGCCTTTAAGTGGAGGAGTTTGCAAAATGTTTCTTAATACTCAAAATTACAGTCTAGCATATAAAACATTTAATAGAAGAATAATTGAAAAACATGATTCATCATAAATTAAAGACAGAGTGATTTTTTGAGTTTTGCAGAAGTTAGATTAACAAAATTTATCCTAACAAATTATGAGGCCTACTAAGCTATATTACATTAACATAAAATTCATTTATGCTTTCACAATATGAATTTCCCAGATTGTTAAGTTTATCTTAACTAGTATTTCCTAAGTATAATTGTAACGTAAAGTTGAGAGGTTCATGATACACAATTATACTTAGATCACATAGTATATTATGATCTATTAAAAATTATAAAAGTAACATAGGTTTTTCCTAATAAAGTCAACACATTCAAATTTAATAAATAATTATAAGTCTGTATGACTAATTGTATTTCAATTAATTATAAATAAGTCTCATTTATATTTCTGAAGCTCACTAAAAAACTGCATAAGGAAGAAATGTACACAATATTCTCATAGCATCTTGAATAAATATTAGAATATTGTAGAAAATTTTTAGAATGTAATTATTTATGACATAGTCTCACAGAAATGTCCCTACATTTTCATGTCAATTATTACCCATAAATATACTATCAAAAAATATTCAAGATATCTAAATTCACTAATTCCTCATTGTTATAGTTGAAAAATACGATGTCGTTGCCATACAAAATTTAAAATGAACTGATTTACTACGTCAATATAAAAAGAATCTGAAAATATCTCATTTTTTTACATAGTCAAAGCCTAAACATTCATAAGATAAAAGGTAATTGTAATAAAAGAAAAATTAAAATCATCTGAAGGAGTAAGTTCAGTATCTGTAAGAGCTATTTTCAGACTCATGTTCACTTGGGGAAATATTACAGTGAATTTCCCATATTGTAAAGTTTACCTTAACTAGTATTTCCTAAGTATAATTGTAATGTAAAGTTGAGAAATAATGTATAGATAATAAAGTTGAGTATAGAAATAATGGAACCAACATTAATATTCAGGTAATAGAAACAATCTTGTATAAATAAATTACATGTTAGGTACTATTTTATTTTTTTTTTGAGACAGAGTCTCACTATGTCACCCTCAGTAGAGTGCTGTGACGTCACACCTCATAGCAACCTCAAACTCTTGGGCTCGAGTGATTCTCTTGCCTCAGCCTCACAAGTAGCTGGGACTACAGGCGCCCACCATGACATTAATAGAAGGACTACAGGCACCCCATTAATAGAAGGTTTTTAGAGATGAGGTCTCACTCTGGCTCTGGCTCAGGCTCAGACTGGTCTCGAACCTTTAAGCTCAGGTAATCCACCCACCTCACGTTAGATATTATTATCGTGTAAATGTTTTATATCCTAGCCACTTTTTTTCTCAGTATACTGTGACTATAAAAGTGTCATGCCAATCAACACTCTTATGCTAGAGGATAAGATATAAATATGAAGCTCAATAAAACCAAAGTGGTTTGATAATTTAAATCATGTGTGGCGAAAGTGACTTTAGAAGGAAAGATGCCTAAGTAAATGTCAAATGCTTATCTAGACGTGTAGAATTTTTATATCACATGTTTTTTTGTTTTACTTATAAAACATATTATCAGATAGGCAGTTCAGATAATTATCTTTATTTTTTTCAAAGGAAGAAATTTATTCTTAGAAATGTATATAACTGAACAAGTTGAAATTGAGTTCCAGAGTTAGGTCCTGCTTTATATTTTAGAGACTAAAAGATCCTTTTATCTTCAAAAATAAGGGAACAGAAATATTCTATTAAATTCTACAGTTTCTGGTATTCCTTGGGGGCCATAGTAATGTGAGAACTATTTCAATGTGATTATAATGATTTTTTATTTTGAAAGCCCAGAGAAATAAATCCTCAACCAACCTTTTTACTTAACTAATTTCTTAACATTAGTTTACTCATGTGCCAGGTCCGGATCTGAAGAATTTTCTTCATCTATTTATATCAAAAAGTATAAGCATCTAATACTAGGATTATAGGAATTAAATTCCATCTCAAAGTTGAAGGGGAAATAAATTCAACTTCATTCTGGATAAAATTATTACTAGTTCTGATTTTACTTATTGTAATAAATATAAATACTATCACCTAAAAGCAGAGATATGGGGGAACGCTAATTAAAATTATGAGCTCACTTTGAGCTCTCCGAGAAGACACCTCACTTTAAATGTTTTAAGTGTAGTGCATTGTAGCATTTTTCTCAAGTACTTTCTGAAGTCATCTATATACTGTCTAATGCTCCCAATCAAAGGCATAACTACCTCATACCATTATTATTTATAATATTAAACCTCGGAGAGAATCAACAGCTGAGGTTGTAATATAAACCCAAAGAACTTACTTTTTGCTGCTGCTTTCCTTTTTTGTTTTAACTTTGGAATATTATTTCTCAGGCATAAAATGCTTTTTGCATAAAGAGGATTGGGTTATCTTTTTTCTTCAAACTATAATCAGGGAGGTGGGGTTGAAATCACAAATTAAACATTAAGAGATCTACCAGTTGCTCCGAATCATTTCCTTCTTAAGGATCTGTAGCGTTGCTTCTGATGTAATTAAGCAGTTTAGAGTTTTCCTGTTCTGAAATTGTTCTCAAGGTTTAGTTACACAATAGAAAGACGAACCCAGATTGCTGTCTCCCGTTTTCCCTAGCACAGAGAAGATGCAGGGACAGTCATCTAAGCAACAGCTTTAAAGGTTATTGTCTTCCAGGCCAGTGCTTGCCTCCGCCTGTTGTTCGCTTTCTAAAGCAGATAATGTCAACCTCCTTCATTTTTTTTTACCTTGCTCCACTGTCTTCGTTGTTTTCTCTTCCTTCTTTCCAGGTACAGCTGCGAAGCAAAGATAAGGTTTAAATAAGAGTTCTCTGCAGAAATACTGCCTCTGCTCAAAAAATGGTTGCAGAACGCATACGATACCAAGTATTTCTTCCAAACACGCTACTTTAAAGCATTTTAAATGTTTCTCATCTCTTCATAATGCAACTAAAACTCATTTTATATCTAATCTTAGAGAATTAGAGAAAAAAGCAATGATCCCTGGCCGCCTTCGGACTACCTTTTCTATACTCTTAGCAAGTTCATTCCATTTACTCTGCTTTGATAAATAAACTCTACAAGGAATTCCACTTGACAGGAGATGATTAATCTACTTGCATTCCAGGTTATTGCTGGAGTCAGTGTCTCGCAAATGTCAACTAGATGCTCCCTTAAATTCCAGCTTAATGTGGCTTAATCAACTGAAAGAACAATGTGGTCACGCTTGAGATTCATTTAAATATTAAATGCAGCCAACCTAAATCACCAATAAGCAAAAGAAAATCCTTTAAGTGCCCTATCTCTTGTACCATTCTTTCTCCAAAATTATTGGTCTCCGTGGAGTGTTCACAGTTTACTTATTTATACATCAAAACAGTAGAAATTGTTCATACAAAATCACTGCATTCCACTGAAATAATTGATTAAAGCAAGAATGTTCAGAGGTTGCTAACAACCAGCAGGTGAAGCATTGACTAGGTACTATTCCCATTGCTCCCAAGTACCTACTGTACAGAGTTGCAAGGAAAAAGTAACAGATTTAAAGTGAAAAAAAAATGTATCTTTCACCAATTTAATCTACTGATGAAACTTAATAACCATTTTGTCATTGTGGGACATCCAAACATCCTAATAAGATGCAGTGTGTTGTGTACAGTATCATGTCTGGAGTATTCTTATTGAGTGTCTAACTAGAGTCCACTTAAGCAGAAGATTTAGCTTTGTGTCTAATCAGATGTAGGCTATAGAGAACGTGTTAAATAATACTCTGAAGAAGCAATCATACCAATCAAAAATGCCTACAGGGTTAACGGGCCCTGATCTGTCAAAAAGTCAATGTCATCAATAAGAGAGGGAGAGGAAGAGAGAGAGAGACAGAGAGAGGGTGAGAAAGTGGAAGGGGGAAAGGAGACAAGGAGTGAAGGAGAAAGGGAGGGAAAGGAAAGGAGAAAGAAAGAAGGAATGGAGGGAGGGAGGGAGGAAGAAAGAAAAGAAAGAGGTGAATTTCACCTTTGATTATATCTGGTTTTTCAAAAAAAGATACCCTAAAACGTTGACTATATACTCAGTAGTATATTTAAAAAAAAAAAACAAAACTATATTCCCAAGAAAGTGACCAATTATGTTATTCAAGCATGAACCCAAAATAGAGGAAACTGTGTGACTGAAATGAGAAAGGTGTTGAACCAAAGAGCCAAAATCTATTTGTGAGCCTCACGCATCACACCTGTAGTGATAGGAGAAGATATTCTGGGGTAAATGTTATCTGGCTGTTTATGTCAGGGTTAGGACAGTGGGAAGGGAAAGGAACTTGACCTTCAATGTTGACATAACAGCAGGAGTCCTAAGATACTCCTGGCATGAAGAATCTCCTTAACCTACTTACAACCAGAAAGGAATTGTGTGGTTTAGCCTTGAATTACCAAGTTCGCTTGAAGGGCAACCACAGTTCTCATTATGAGGATAATGTGTCCTAGAAGAAGGGATAATGTTTTAGAGTGCATAGTCCAATTTTGTCATTGAATTGCTGCAGAAAGGACTACACATTATTTAACTTTGAGCCATATTTCTTAAGTGAAAAGTGCAGATAATGTTATGAGCGTTGTTTTGAGACCTAAACAAAAACAACTTAAAGAAATCAATCCAGTTCAGTGGCAGGCATGCAAACTCAGTCAATTGAAGCTGTTGTTTTATTTACTTCTGTCTAAAACACAATCATCCCCCTTTTACAGGTTAAATCCTATTCATATTTCCAATCTTATTTCAGGGCTAAATTTTTTAAAGGCCAATTACATTTTAAAAACAAGCAAAAAGCTACCAGAAAAAAATAATCAATTGAAATTGTTTATTCACCTCTCTGAAGAAATAAATAATCTTGGAATTCAGCCCGGAGAAACCAAAAGATGGAAATATGCGAGAGGTTCACAGATGCAGAAGGTAGAATTAGATTTAACATAAAACTTATTGGACTTCTAAAATAAAAGGATAGAGACAGTGAGGAAGAAACCATATCTGAATAGAAAATAGTTCACACCTCTCCAGAATTACAGATAATGAGGAAAGGATAGACTAATTAAATTCAGATCTCTCCCTTGCATTGCAACAAAGTAATAAACTTTTCCTTTAAATCCTGATATCAGCCCTTTGAAAAATTTTCGTCTTTCTAGTTAAGTGTGGAGTAGCATCACACTAAAGATTCAATTTGAATGTTCCTGATATCTAATAATGTCCCATGCTTTCCGTATGTGTACTGGCATTTAGATCATCTTTTCAATATTTTGACCCAATCTCATCTGTTTTTTATTTGATTTGTATGCATTTTTAATATTCTAAGTGAGCCTTTTTTCAGTTCTTTCTCTATATAGTTCAAATATCTTCTTTTGCTTACATTTTTACTCTCTGGTTTAAATTAACAGGAGTTTTTGTGTTAATTAAATCCAATTTACCAGTCTTTCCCTTATGGTTAATGCTTTTTGTGTTCTATTTTAAAAAATATTTGCCTATGCCAAGATTTTAAAAGAATTCATTTTCCATATTTTTTTCTAATGGCATTACAAATTTTATTTTATTTTTTATTTTTTTATTTATTTTTTTTTTTTTTGAGACGGAGCCTCAAGCTATCCCCCTGGGTAGAGTGCCATGGCATCACAGCTCATAGCAACCTCCAACTCCTGGGCTCAAGTGAGTCTCCTGCCTCAGCCTCCCAAGTAGCTGGGACCA
>CAUYQV010058462.1:0-10626 GCA_963574575.1 Galagoides demidoff
TTTTTTGAGATGGAGCCTCAAGCTATCCCCCTGGGTAGAGTGCCATGGCATCACAGCTCATAGCAACCTCCAACTCCTGGGCTCAAGCGAGTCTCCTGCCTCCGCCTCCCAAGTAGCTGGGACCACAGGCGCCCGCTACAACGCCTGGCTATTTTTTGGTTGCAGCCATCATTGTTGTTTGGCGGGCCGGGCTGGGGATTCGAACCTGCCACCGTAGGGGTACGCGGCTGGCGCCTTAGCCAATTGAGCCACCGACGCCGAGCCCCAGCTTTACTTTCAAAGTGCATCTAAAGTGGAACAGTCTTCCATCACCTCTGCTGTATTGCCTGGTGCCAGGCCTCCCTCGTCTCTCATCTGGATTGAGGCAGGAGTTTCCTAGCAGGTCAGGTCTCCGTGTAGTCCCTTTGTTTTTGTTTTTGTTTTCAGAATCTTCAGTTCATTAATCCCTCTGCCTCACAGTTCTTCCTTAGAATCTTCCGGGCCTGCTTCCTCACCATTTTTGGTTCTTTAGCCGGATGTTCCTGGTCAGTATTAACCTTTAGACATGGTGACTGGACTCTGTTTTCAGGAAACCATTCTCCCTGGGTCTCTCAAATTTTTGCACAACTCATCTTCTGTGCAAAGTAATTGACAGCTAATTTTCTGCAAACTCTCTTTTCAAGGATGTTTACATAGTAGACAGCCTTAGAATATACAGACTGCCTTCCTTATGGGCAGATTTATTTACTATCTAGGATAAGAAAGATAAAGACTAGACGCTGGGTAGATTCACTAGCAGCCCCTGTACACATCGGCGTTTCCTAATCTCAGGGTTTCTCTCCTGTAACACATCCTACTGTGTAAACAGGCAACACATGGTCCTCATCACAATACCTTCTTGGAATTAGGGCTCAGGGAACTTGTGCAGTGATGGCACTTTGGCTACAGCTATTGCTGTGAGTAGTAAATTGTCTTTTGTCTAAGACCCAGGAGGCTTGTGTATTTTGCCAGCATCATGAAATTGGCAGGTTAATTAGCTGGCTTATAAGTAAGGATAAAATCTGACCTCTCATAATTCTTAACAGCTGTCCTGAGCCTTTGGCTTTAGAGGGCCCCACCTTAGTCCTCTTCTGGTTGAGCTTTTGTTCACAGTGAGTAGTTCTTAGGCCTACCTAGAACCTGTGTCTCCTAGGCCATGCTCTGGGTATCTGAGACTCCAGAATTCCCTGCCCAAACAGCCCACAGTACCAGGCTTTCACGAGCAGTCCGTGGACAGACTGTGCTGCTGTCTGCACTTTCCTAATCAAGAGAGGTGACCGAGAGCTACCTGATTTTCAAAGTGGCAATAAGAGTAGCTTGAACGTACAGGCTAAGAAACTAGTTTTCAAAGTGTAATTCCTTGACCAGCGCCATGAGGTGCCCCTGGGAATATGCTAGAAATGCAAATTCTTAGGCCACATCCTAGGCCTACCAAATCAGAAACCTTGGGAGTGGGCCAGTTATACTGAACATGCCCACCAGGGGATTATGGTGCCCTCTTCGGTTGAGGATGTGTGTGACAAACATGATGGGATGTGATTCACGTGATTACATGACCTTAATAAGACTCCATCTTAGCAAATGAGCTGAGACACTCCTTGTGGGTTGATGAAGTAAGCAGCTATGTAGGAGACACCCACGTGGCAAGGGACTGTGGGTGTCTCTAGGATCTATGGAAAGCAATAAAAACCCAGGTCCTTCTACAGCTGCCAGAAAATGAATTCTGCCAACCATCTAAATGAGCCTTGAAGCAATTCTCCTCTGGTCGCCTCTAGATGAGAAGCTAGCCTTGCTAACCCCCTCCCTCCTTCTGAGCTTTCACCTAATAGGCACAGTGTCTATGACGCTCTTCCTGAGTGAGGGGCCCAACTACAACTTGGACTTTACCTAACAAATGCAAATGATGTAACCTTAATCATTTGTACCCGTATATTAATCTGACATTTAAATAAATAATAAATAAATATAGCCCGGCTCTCTTGCAGCCTTGTGAAACCCTGAGCAGAGGACCCATGTAAGCTGTGCCTGGATTTCTAATCCACAGGAACTCTGAGATCATAAATGTGTGTTGTTTTAAACAATTAACTTGGTGGTAATTTGTTACGCAGTGCTGGATAACTAACACAGTGCAAGTAAGTCTGTATCAAAGGAGAGGATAGGCCATATACCTTTGTGTTCTTGCTTGGGGTCCTGCCAATGCTGCTGATGGTCGTCTCCTGACCCCTTTGTGTACAATTGCACCCTCGTCCCTTGCCACACTCACATGGACACTATTTCTCTGCCTGCCCTTTGCTTTGCTCTTTAGCAGCCGTGCCTCTCTACCATGCTGTACATACAGAGCATGCTAGGAGTATGTAATATGTATGGGTATGGCATGGTTTATTTTGTTCATTGCCTTTCCCACCCCTCCTAATTGTGCGTTCTGCAAGGCCAAGGTATTTTACTATTGGCACTGCTCATTCTCCAGCACCTAGAACAGGGCTTGATATGTAGGAGCAGTTCTGTCAGTATGTACTGAATAAATGAGGTAAAGGACCATCTTTTTGAAAGTCTGCTAGTTCCTGGCAAATGTGCTACTGAAATCAACAGGCTCTTCCTACTGTCTTTGCTCAGTATCAGGTGATTGCACAACTGATAAAAATCAATGAGAAGGAAATAGCTTAAACAAAGTTGGTAAGTGATTCTTTTTTGCCCTTTCCCCATTAAAAAGATTAAATCAACCCTGGGTTTGCGACCAGAGTTCATCTACCAATATTACTGTTGAATGTGACCCTTGTTTCTATCATCAAGTCTCTTCCTAATGCATGGCAACCTGGCTATGTGTGAGTGTGAGCACGTCCTCACAGAAGGAATCCAAGAGGAAGGCTTGGAACACTCCCTGTTAACCTGTGTCCCATTTTCTTTTCTCTCTTCACTCTTCTCTTAATTATAAGGCTGTTCCTGCTTAGTCATTTGAGCCAAAGGAACTTCCACTTTGAGCCAGACAGGTGGTCTGAGGAATAGTGTATAGAGCCTTGGATGTCCTCCCCAACATAAATCTAATTTTTTTGTGGGTAGTTGTTTCCTTCTGTTCTGTTATTCATCTCTCAATCAAACCCCGGGGTGGGAGGGAGGGTGCAACCTGATGCAGAGATTGCACTGCCTGGGAGCCAGGAGGCCTGCCTCTGACCTTGGCACTGCCACCCCTGTGTCACTCCCCTCTGTGTTCACCTCTTTCCTGAGAGTACTGGATCACATTATCTTGGAGGTTCTGCCTAGCCTGTTCTTAAGAAACCTGCTCAAATTCCTTCAATAGGTATTGCTTTTAAAATATATGCATACATGCATATGTTCCTTAAACTCTATTTTTCTATGTGAAAGTTTGCAGCCAACTTAGATATTTTCATTTTCTCATATAATTCCTAAGCTGCTTTAATGACGCTGATGCTTTTCACTTAAAGAATGACTGCGTGGCCACAGAAGCTACTTCTCCAGTCTGCGGTGGCTGGGGTCATGTGGGAGGGAGTCAGGAGGAAGAACACAGAAGAAAGAAAAATAAAGGTTCTGTCCTATAGAGGGACTCTTGCCCAGTGGTGAAGGGCCTGGATGTTGTCACAAAGATTTGGATTCATTTCCCAGTTCAGTTCCTTGGGCCATGTGACCTTTAGCTTTGCCAAGTCTTGTTTGCTCATCCACAAGATAGAGGAAATGGTGGACAGCCAGTGGGTTGGTGATGATTCGGTGAGATGATGCCTGTGAAATGCTTATGACACTTGGGTACTATTGTTACTAGGATGCTTGGCTACTGTTATGGCAATGAGAAAGGAAGATGAGATTCGTTTATTAGTTTCTTATGAAATGTGGATTGAACACCCCTTGTGCTGGGCTCTGAACTAGGTGCTAGGGAAACAGACGGGAACACACCGTAGGCCTTCCTTTGTGAGCTTATTGCCCTTTTTTTGTCGCATCTAGTAACTATTTTCAGTGCATTCTTTTATCTGAAAATTCTTTGGTACACCACCTACCACAAAGTTAAAAATAGCTTTCTGGAGGTAAGAAAGGTAAGTGGGTTGAAGATAGAAATAAATATAAGTTGATGGAATTTGGCTATCTGGCCTGGATGCCAACCAGAAGCATAAATTTCACCTACTCAAACACACTGAAATTTTGCCAACCCAATGCTGAATCTTTTAAATGATGGCTGCTTTTGTTCCTTCTTTATTTACTATGATAGAAGCTTGAAGATATGTACAGCAGACACATACAAAGCAATGCTTGTTATTTGGATATATTTAAAGGAAGAACAGGTTAAATGTTTAGCCTACATTTCAACATTGCTTCTCTCATAGTGATTTAGTGAAGTGACATAGGGGAAGGCGGCCTGCTCAGTCTGTTCATCAGCAGATCTCATCTCTGGCCTTCGTGGCTCAGATGTTGATGATAACAGTGCAGCCTTGCTAAAGGAGTACAGAGGCCCAGAGGCCATGGAAAGGGAGAGGGCTCTTGATGGCAGGACTCTGGAAATCTCAGCGTCTGTTGCTTAGCAGCGTGCTTGAGATCTCTGAGTGTTCTCAAAAGCCTGTAATGACAGAGAGATTTCAGTGCTTGCTATTTTCAGTGTTTCAAAAAATAAATAAGGCACACATGAAAACTTCTAATACCTAGGTGTATATGAGTCATTGCCAAAGTTCTGAGGACAGAAACCAATGAAGCCCTCCCACTAACACCAATAAGCTCAGCAAGTTGAAGCTGACACGGGTGAATCAGAAACGATGCTGTTGACTGGGTTTCTTGGACGTGAAATAATGGACAATAACACAGTCTGTCTCAAACATCTGTAGTGATTGATATATGCATATATGTGTGTATGTATGAATATATACACACACTAACGCACATATATCAATCACTATGTATCATTTTTATCCTGTCTGATTTTTCTTTTTCTCCCAACTAGCATTCTAAGCTCCTTGAGGGCAGGGACTTTGACTGTTTTCTCTTTTACTATATCCCCATTGTCTGGAAAAATAATTGATCCGTGCAAAATACTCTGTAATTCCCTGTGGGAAAAACAATAGATTAATTAATAAATGATTATTATTGAGGAGATGTAGCATCATATATAATTCTGGCAAGGGGTAGGAAGATAGATATTTTAACTTTTATGAGAAAGGAATGGTTTTTTTTTTTTTTTTTTAAAGAAATGTGATTGTAACTTCTTATAAAAGTTCCTAAAATGGAAGAAGTACTACAACAATCTTAAGGATTTTCGGAATTCTAACATGGCCACCAAATGTTGTTCCAAACTTGGAAGAGATGTTAAGCGTGGCAATCTGAGTGTGTCCACGTAAACATGGAAGCTGGGATGGGACTTCTCTCTTAAGATAGGGAGACTAATGGGGTGTGGAGAAGGAAAGGGGGAAATATGGGAAGTGAGGGTGAGGGGTCCACAAAGAGTGAGCCCTGGAGGGAGAAAAAGAGACAGAGAGGGAGAGAGCACAAGCTGCAGGAGACTGAGCAGAAAAACGTGGAACAGAAGATGCTTCTGATAGTGCTTTTCCAGGAAGTGCTAAAACCAACTCCTGTTTCCCCTATGTTAACTTTAATAAATTCTATGGTTTATTCAGGTTTGGTGGGATTAGAGTTTTATTGTGGGAGAGCTCAAAAGAGAAGACTTCACAGAACAGCTGATGTATATTCTACAAACAAAATGCAGGTATTCAATTTATCCCCATCACCGTTAAACAATTACTGAGAAATTCTAACAGACTCAGTGTGAGACATGCAGAGGAACTGTGTGTTTTGGGTGTCCGTGTTCTTCTGGCTGTTCTGGTGTCCTGGTTGCAGCCTACAGAAAGAAGGCTGGAGGGGGAGACGGCAGCTGATGCCCGTGGGGATGCTTGCTCAGACAGCTGATTTTCAGTGTGATTGAAAACCTGGTTTGGCAACACCTGGTCAAGTTATTTTACCCTGACAAAATCTCATTTATAGAAATAAAGGCTATAATAATTTGGCAGCATCCTCTTCCAAAATGCACACGTGGTCTGCTCTGCCTCACTAGTTTATAGGGATAAGAAAACATGTGCATATTCTCATGATGCTTAAAAACATTATTTTGTATCCTGTAAGTAGTTATCGAACTAAACTTGCAAAACGCTGATTTTCTTCACTGCATGTGTCACTTCCGCAAGTCTCCCTGACAGCCTGCTAGAGTTTGAAATATTGATGAGTATGAATCCATTCATCTCCGAATTTCACTGACCTTTCTATGGAGAGTATTTTTAGCTTTTTTGAGAATTCCAGGCAGAGAAAATTGCCTACAGAAATATCAGATTATATTGGTATTTCAGTTTCATAAAACTCAAGATGGAGTCTGTAAAAGGAATATTTGAGTCATCATTAGCTGTATACTAATAGAATAGTGTAAGGTCATTTTTGAGTAAGCTGCCAAAAAAAGACTGTAATTTAAAAGCATATCTTTCTTGCAAAATCTAATCTTAATACAAACAGACATAATAATTCTGATAATAATGTGTTTAGGTCCTGTGTAAATACCATTGCATCTTATTTAACTCTCTCTGGCATCCTAGAGGGTATGTGGTAAAGGTTGCTACTGATGCCTTAGCTTTTTGAGCTGTTAGATACTCTCATCACCACATTGGTGGAGTCTACTCCTGATCAGCCTAAATGGCTAGTTCAGCATCGGATATTTTTTCTTATTCCCATTTTCCAAAGCCACTTTCTATTTGTCTTTGTTAGGGCGTTCACATGGGTGGTTTTATCCACCTACAATGCTGCTCCCCCTTAATCGTGACCTCTCAGATCCCGCCCATACTTTGCCAATGAACTTATGATTTTCCTGGTGGAAGTAATCCTCCTTTTTTCTCAACTCCCACAGCACTATGAATCTGTTTTATGTTCTGAAGAGGCAGCTTCATAATTTAGAGTTGAAAGAGGCGTAACAAATAGTCTAATACAATCTTCTCATTTTGTAGATGAAAGCACTCGAGAGATCAAGGGATTGACCTATGCGGTATCTTATAAATGGGAGACCAGAACAAGAATTCAGGTTTTCCAACCCACAGCCCCATGATCTCTGCTTTACCAGCCTTCACTGTCTTCAGCGCACGGCCGTCATTCATCCGTTATATCTGATGGAACAGGCTGTTCGCAGGTTTATTTTTAATTTAAATACGAACATTTTATTAAGTTTTAGGTTCAGAACACTTTCAGTTTTAAGTTCACCTTGAAAATCTGATGCTATGCGTAAAATTAATAGAGGTTAATAATGAAGTTTAAAGCAACTTTGGTTAGTGACACTCAAATAGTGTGTTATTAACTGACATACAAATTCAGTTTCTACACTCGGTTTCATACAAATACTTTAATTTTCCACTTGGCCTTTCTAAGTATTTAAATCTTATAACTCTAAAAATTATATTAGTATGGGTACTCTAAAATTCTCTTGAATGTTTTAATATCACTTACGAATTTAGTAGGATTTCAACTTAAAAATTACAAGTTTAAATTGCTAATCTAATTAACTATTTAAAATCATAATTTTAAAGCTTGATAGTCTCTCAATAAAACAATCCTGTCGAACATAAAATACCAAATATTCAGATGCCTTGCCAGAAAAACACTAGTTCTATGGTTTTGATTTAGCCATTTCTTTATTCAATAATAATCTAAAATATACCAATGCAGACTATTGTTAGGGGTGCTAGAAAAACGCTGGGGGCGGGGGAATGAAAATTTCTGTCCTTGTAAAGCTAAAATCCTAGGGAAGAGGCAAAAAGTAAATGACATAAATTAGAAAAATATGTAGTATGGATTTTGGTAAATTTATTTTTTGAGACAGAGTCTTACCCTGTCACCCCTGGGTACAGGGCCCTGGTGTTATTGTAGCTCATATGAACCTCAAACTCTTGAGCTCAAGGGATCCTCCTGCCTCAACCTCCCAGGTAGTTGAGACTTTTCTATTTTTAGTAAAGATGGGATCTTATTCTTGTTCAGTCTGGTCTCAAACTTCTGAGCTCAAGCAATCCACCTACTTCAGCCTCTTCAGAATGTGAGGATTACAGGGGTGCTCCACCACGCCTCGCTATTTTCATAAATGTTAAGGAAAAAAATAAATTGATGAAGGAGGAATGGGAAATGTGTGGGGTGGATGTAAGGGTGTTAATGGATGACCCTACCTCTTCCAGGATTGATACTCTGTATAGAGACCTTATCAGTTCATTGAGGCTACTTTCCAACAGAGGGAGGTTACCTTATGGATACCTCCAGAAGGTTGTACAAAGACTGGAGATTTGGCTTGGAACTTTACAGGATTCCCGCTGGTGACCCCAGTGATTACTCTGAACTCATAATTGCTACGTCCACAACTCCATGACTTTCAAAGGGAAACCTGCAGCCCCCACATCACTTGACTGGATTTTTTATTTCTTTGGCTCTTAAAATATGTAAACGTACTTTCGACCCAACGTAAAGACCTTTGATGTAATTCTGAATTTCTTTATATTCTTCAGACCACTCAGTCTTTATGAATATATCTGACTGAGTTCCAGGCATCCCTCGTGGTTTTGTCCTACAGTTTTGAGACAATTTCCCCTGGTCACTTTCCTGCTCAATTTTAGCATTCTAGGAAGATGGTGAACTTCAACAAGACAAGCACTGTGTTTTGTTTCTCATTTATCATTGTGTCTTGTAGAACTGTGGTCCCTAATCCCAGGCTGTGGACTGTATCCACTGGTCCGTGGCTTCTTAGGAACTGGCTGGGTGGCACAGGGTGGGCAAAGGGTGAGCCCACAAAGCTTCATCTGTATTTACAGCTCCTCCTCAGTGCTCCCATCACTGCCTGAGTTCCAACTTTTGTCAGATGAGTGGTGGCATTAGATTCTCATAGGAGCATGAACCCTACTGTAAACTGGGTATGTGAGGGATCTAGCTGTGGGCTCCTATTAATTCTGCATTATGGTGAGTTGTACAATTATTTCATTGTGTATTACAGTGTAATAATAATAGAAACAAAGTGTACAATCAACATGCTTGAATCATCCCCAAACTATCCCCCAACCCCCAGCCATGGAAAAATTATCTTCCATGAAACCAGTCCATGGCTATAGAACATGACAAATTGCCCAAGTAGACCCTCAGTGCGTGTTGAGGCAGGATGTTGCAGCTTGAAGACAGAGGGTCAGGTCTCACACCCCCTGCTGGTTGGAGGCGGCCTCTCAGAGACTGGACTTGCTCAAGCCTGAGGAGGAAGAATGCTAAGGTGCCCCCAGTGCTGTGTAAACTGAGAACCAGGGTGTGCATGCTGGCTTTCCCACTGGTTGAATTTTTTTTTTAATTTCTTAAAGCAGGTAGTTCCTTTTCCTTTCTATTGAGGCTTTAGGATGAATGTTAGTTGTACCACTGGTTTATTTTTATCATGCATAATTGTCTTGTGCCTGGTGTGTATTTAAGGCATAAGTTCTTTTTCACAGGATAGCTTCCGTGTATCAGAATGAACTTTCATTTCTTTTTGCTCTATAGAACTAATTTACTCCCCTTTCCCCATTCATTCCCTTTCTGTACTCTAAATACCAGTGATCTTTTTGTGTATGGAAACATGGAGAAAGAGCTCTTACTCAAGGAGAATCTTTTCTGCTCTCATGTACTAAATTATACCGTTGTTTGAGCATTCTAAGAAAAATGTAGAAATGTTTTTTAAGTGGGCCATGTTGCTGGGGCGTAACTTCTCATGGACATTCTTGTTCAGGGAGGGTGCTTGAAAGCATTTCTTTTTTTTTTTTTTTTAGGATACATTAAAATTTGGTTTAATATTTCTTTGCAGCAAAAAAAAAAAATCACATTTGTAGTGAACGAACAACACACATTTTTAGGCTATTATTTTTAACTACCATCCCATGAATTCATAGGGAAGAGGCTCCAGTAGCTCAGGGAGGCATCTTGCCGTTGAATGTGACAAAACATTGACTTTTGAATTCATGAGAAATAGGTTCCAGCACCTTATATCACTATTACATGGGGTTTAATTGGTTATCCTATGTGCTATGCTGTACACCTATTACGCCATGAGCTCATGGAGAGTAAATAGGTTCTTACACCTAAAAGCATGGGTCCACTCGTACTCCTGTGTGCTATGTTATATGCTTTATGCCATGAATTCATAGGGAATGGGTTCCAGGAGCTCAGGCTCCTTTCATTGGTTCTTACAAAGTGGGTTTCTCTGGGTGGAGCAGGCTGGTGCTTCAGTTGAACCCAGGTACCTTTCTCTTTGGCTTCCTTCTTTTTCTGATCATTTTCCTTCACACGTTTCAGGAAACTATCTCGGCTCTTAGAGCGCTTAATATGCTCAATATGAACATTAATCCTCTTGGCAAGAATCTTGCCCTTAACTTGTTTGTTTACAACGATGCCAACAGCATGCTGGGTAACACTGTAGACTCTTCAGTTTTGCCGTGGTAACATCTGTGTGGTATGCCTTTCTGAACAGTGCCCATTCCCTTGATGTCTACAACATCACCTTTCTTGTTAATTCGCATATATGTGGCTAAAGGAACAACTCCATGTTCTATAAAAGACCTAGAGAACATGTATCGGGTGCCTCTCTCTCCTCTT
>CAUYQV010058463.1:0-20469 GCA_963574575.1 Galagoides demidoff
GTTATTTACCTTCCTGTGGCTCACAGTATTCATTTCATAGACCCGTTAGGTGGGTTCATGGGAATATATTTCACAGTGCTTGGGGCAGCAGTGATACTGAAATGAAAATTGGCAGACTCTTTTTTTTTTTTTTTTTTGAGACAGAGCCTCAATCTATCCCCCTGGGTATAGTGCCAGGGCATCAAAGCTCATAGCAACCACCAACAACTGGGCTCAAACGAGTCTCCTGCCTCAGCCTCCCAAGTAGCTGGGACCACAGGCACCCGCCAAAATGTCCGGCCATTTTTTGGTTGCAGCCATCATTGTTGTTTGGCGGGCCCGGGCTGGGGATTCGAACCCGCCACCGTAGGTGTACGTGGCTGGCACCTTAGCCGATTGAGCCACAGGTGCCGAGCCGGCGGACTATTTTAAAATAAGCTTAACAAGTAGAACATCAGTTTGAAAGGACAGCATCTAAACAGTTAGTAGATTATCCATAGAGAATACAGACTGGTTTACAGAATCTCTGCAGGAGGAGACACACATAGGTGTCTTTTCTTATAACCAGAGTGGATTAAAAGTTATCTTGGGCCCATTATGTGCAAACTGGATTTGGTGTTACAAAATAAAACATAGGCTTTGCTCACAAAGTTTACAATCAAGTAGGAAACACAGTATACTTTTCAGATTTTTGAAAATTATGCATGTTCACTGAAGAAAAACAGATAATGGTGAAAAGCTAATATCCATGTTTCTTTACAAATCTATTCTGGCTTTAAAAAAGTTATAAACTGCTTTACAGGATATTGCAATTTTGTATCCTGCTTGTTTTCCCTAAATAGAAAGCATAATTTCCATTCTATCTTACAGTTTTGGAAAAATCTGCTATTGCAAACTAAAGAAAGAGAGAGAGTGTAGGAGAATCCGTGTCTGTGAATTCATTATAGCCATTGATATTGCATACAGTGATTAAGGGCATGGATCTTAAAACTGCCTGTATCTGAAGCCCAGTTTCCGAATGCGTTGGCTGTGTGACCTGGGGCAAATTACTTTCTTTCTCGGAAAGTAAAGTTTATAAAACAGGGAAAATAGTACTTGTTATACAAATAAAAAAGGAAAAATAGTAGTGCTTACCTCATAGGGTTTTGAGATATAGTAAAGCAACTAGCCCAGTTCCTGGCTCAATAAATGTAGCTAAGAAGTTGTTTCAGACATACCTTATCAATATTCTTTCCATTTCTTGTATACAGATCATTTCATAATGGGCATTTAAATTAGGTTAATTAGGGATAGCATTTATTTTTAGTAACTCCTATTTTTTCATTACCTTATTTCTGATTTTAAGAAATACTCTTGCAAGAAAAAAAATAATAAGAAATGTACTTGCCAAGAGGTTGCCTGTTTATTTTCTAATTTGTTTCTATAATAGCCTTATCTTCATTATGTTTTGTTTCTTGCATTGTATGTTTAATTCCTTTCCCCTTGCTACATAATGGCTATCAATTTGCCTTACAGCATAGCTTTAAACATAACACCCTCTACTTTTTTGTCATTTTGTCCACTCTTGTTGCATTTTTCTTGACAGTTATTTTGAAGGGGGTGTCTAACTTACTTTCCAGGTGATCGTGATTTTATTTAGTTTTATTACTGCATACACCTAAGAATGCCCTGGAGGCGAATTGGCAAGCTCCAAAGATTGCTTTCATCTCTTTGGTCTATTCATGTGCCACACTAACGCCCACCAGGTGGGCACTAGACCCACTTCTTTCGTCCAGAAGTCCAATGAGACTCATAGGATCAGGGTTAGGGTAGCAGAGTAAGAGACGTCCTAGCAATAAGACCAAAGTACTTAGGATGGAGGCTGGAAACCTGCGGAGGCGGTTTTTTTTTCTAAATATTTTTATCCTACTGTAAATATTCTAAAATCAGATAATGTGCAGAATCTGAGCGATCTCTTTGGGTTCCCTGTGCTGCTGTTGTCATTCAACATTGCTATTTGATTAATATGTAAACTGTTCTGTGAAAAAGCTGTATATTTTTTCTATACAATATCAACACTGCTTTATTTCTCACTTTTTGAGGGTAATTTCTATTTCATTTGTTCATATTTTACAGAATGTGTTAAGGTCTCTATCGCTCTAGTGATAGAGTTTAAAAAAAAAAACTAAAAAAAAATCTTTTTTTGGAGACAGTTTCATTATGTAGCCCTTGGTAGTTTTGTGGCGTCACAGCTCACAGCAACCTCAAATGTTTGGGCTTAAGTGATTCTCTTGCCTCAGTCTCCCGAGTAGGTGGGACTACAGGCGCCCGCCACAATGCCCAGCTATTTTTTTTGTTGTAGTTGTCATTGTTGTCTAGCTGGCCCAGGCTGGGTTCAAACCACCAGCCTTGGTGTATGTGGCTGGTGCCCTACCTACTGAGCTACGGGTGCCACCAACATTTTAATTTTCTATTTTACCCTACATGGAAGTTGTTAAGAGTTGGCTGTCTTCACTACTGACTGAATATGTTCCTATTTAGTCTTATACTTTCTCCTTAAATTGTACTCTGAGATATATTTTGTTAGATGTGACAGAATCTGATTTTAAACAGTTTTAGTCTTAAAAGGGCTCTTTGACTTGTCGCATATATAATTTTTATTTTCAAGAATTTAAGCAGGAGACATTGTTATTAATTTTATTGTTAACCATCTCAAGAAATTTCAAAAGATTCTTAATCTTACATTTAATGATGAAAGTAAAAAACAGAGGTTTATTGTTCTCTTTACAAAAGATAAGGATTTTAGCCCTTACCTCATCCAGCTACCCTCAAAGAAACAGCCATTCTTTTTTGGCCCTCATTAACTTAAACTAAGGTTGTAAACCCCCTCTAAAAATTTTGGCACAGATAACTCATATAGTAAACCAGTTGTTTCAAAAATTAAATTAAAAATTATCTGCATTACCCTAATAGTTCCAGTGATTTCAATACTCACCAACTGGCCTTTCTCTCCTTATTCGTTTTTTCTTAATTTTGGGAGAATAGTGACTATTTCCTACTTTTTCCAGAAGGGCAAATGAGTAGTATAGTGCATGTTACCGAATGTCTTTCTGTTACCTTCACAATTTGTATAAGTAGAACCATCCTGAACTACAAAACTCTGTAGACACTGCTCCATTCCAGCTGGCATTTAAAATGTGTGGAAGACGATCTTCAGACTTGTTCCTTCTGTTTGTTTGAGACATGGTCTCACTCTGTCACTCAGGCTAGAGTGCAGCTGCATCACCATAGTTCACTATAACCTTGAACTTCCGAGCAAGTAATCTTCCCTGCTTCAGCCTCCCTAGTAGCTGTGGCTACAGGTATGTGTCACTATGTCAGGCTGGTCTTGAACTCCTGGCTTCTAGTGATTTTCCCGCTTCAGCCTCCCAAAGTGTTGGGATCACAGGCATGAGTCACTGCACCTGGCCCTCCTCACTTTTAAAATACAAACAAGGTTTCTTCTTTTAAAACTGATTATTATTTGCTGTTTTCTTTGGGACTATCTACTATTCAAAGGTCCAATCTCTGTAATCAGCCTTTTTAAAATCTGTTCCTTTTCTCTTCCTGCATTTATCTGAAGGTGATTTTATCTTTTGGCTTATTGTAACTTATTTAAGTTGCAGAAGTCTTTAAGGAAAGCTTTTTAAGCACAATATAGAAAATTGATTAAGGCAGTCCCGATCTGGTTAATGAACAAGTGGGGAGAATGCCCTCCATCTTCCCATCATGGGCTCATGAGAATCCACAGCCTTCTGGAAGCAGTTTAATATCCACGGCTTTCATCATGGATTAGACTGACACACATTTTAATTAGCTTTTCCTTGCTTCTTTTCCTGCCTCATGTCATATGTCCTGTTGCCCTATGGTGGGAGCCAGAGCAGATACTTTCTAATATTTCTAGCTGTATACATGCACTGGAAGAAGCAAGCCTTTTTTTCTAAGTGCTTTAGGACATTGTTTTTTTTTCTCATGCTTTAGAACTGTCTGTTCCACTAGCCTCTTGATGATTTTTGCTTTACTCATTAAGAAACAAAAAATTTAAGTGAAATTATAAATACAAACAAATGAATAACCCACAAAGAGTATAGTTCTAAAACATATCACAAGGTTATCACTGTAACTGGTTATCAAGACAGACGACCCACATGCTCATGCACACTAGCACTGTTTCCACTTTGAGGCTTTGATGAATAATGCTAGGGACACTCTTTATCTATGTCTTTTGGTTCATATATGTACGTATCTCTGTTGGATATGTGCCTGGAAGTGGAACTTCTGAGTTGAGAGTATATGCAGTTCAAGTTTAGTAGATGCTTTCAAACACTTTCCAAAGTGGTTGAGCCAGCATAACACTGTCCTTAGCAGTTCCTGTTGCTCCACACCTTTACCAGGACTTAGTATTGTCAATATTTTAGCTGCTGTTCATACCACTGTCAGACCATCTTATTTGTAGTTTTAACATAGATCTCCCTGATAACTAATATAGCTAACACTTGATTAAGTCTCTAAAAAAATTTTAAACTTATGTTAACCATCAAAGTAAAAATAACATTGTAATGTTTCTTTATAAGAAATCTACCGAATCCTTCCATTCTCTGCCAAAAAGAAAAAAAATTGCCATCCCTTTTTGACCTTCTTTTGTGAAGTGCTGGTTCAAATCTCTTGCCCATTTTGTTACTCATTTCTCAATGAGGTTATTACAGGGGAGTTTTTAGACTCTAAGGATAGCTTTCAGGTCTGTTACAGTCCACTCAAGTGCTGATATAATATCCAGCAAGTGGTCAGAAATCTTAGGTCCACTTCATTTCCCCAGGAAACCCCAGGAGACCCATCAGATCCAGGGTAGGAAAGGGTAACAGACTTCCTTGCCGTAGGGCAAAGTTCTCAGGACAAAGAAGCTGGAACACTTTTGCCACCTGTTGTAGGATTCTAAATGAGCCAATGTGCAGTAGCAAAGCCATCTTTCCATGTTGCCTATAGTGCCTTTGTCATTTAGCCTAACTGTCTGTTAAGAGGTTATAACCCACCTCTTCAGTGGATTAAGGAAACCTGGGGTTCTCATGATTAAGGAAACCTCTAAGATAGTGCAGCTTCTGGGCCACTAGTTAAAGAATACAGAGTAAACCCTATTCCGATGGGACTCTCAGTAGCTGTCTCAAATTATTAACAGTACAGCCTTCTTATGTATACACTAATGAAGAGTGTTAGAGGATGGAAGCTAAGGTACCATCTGGCTCTAGTGACAATCTGTTTTGATGCAGAATTTGAGTCAGTCATTTTTTTAATCCAACTCCTTACTGGGATTCTACTTAGTTTCTATTTAACAGAAATTCCTTCTAGTTTCCACTATTTTTACCTGAGTTTCTATAACTAATAAGACTTTTCCTCCTCCTTGATGTTTTCAAGGGTATTTGTGTAAAACACTGAGAGAGGATGGCTGCAAATATGTGTATTTATATTGCTACTTATTATCTTTCTTACTTTCTGGATGAGAAAATAGGTCCAAATAAGGTAAATGGGTACCATATATGAAACTGGCTCTTGAGGAACTAAAGGCTAATGACATCAACAAGATCTAGAATTTATCTAGAATAGATAAATTTCTATTAATAAATAATTATTAAGTAGAAGCTCAGTAATACAAGGACACTAATAGTCTTTTAGGATAATATAAAGGTGATGTACTTTTATTCTGCTTTATGAAATCCTTCATGTTAATTATGGTAAAATAGGCTGGGTTGGGTGAAAGATGGGACTACATTTCCATACCTGGAATAGAGTCCTTATTAACCATGATTCCCAGGTTTAGACTAAAAGTAGTAGATGAGTCCTGTTAAAAATTTCTGCTAAAAGAATTAAGCCAAGATGGTACCTACTGGTTAATGAACCCTGGCAGGAGGTGGCGATGATAAAGCAAAAGGTAGGTGCTATCTCCCCTGGTACATTCTTTTTTTGGCCATTCTTGGTTCTGTTGTGATCCTGGCAAAGCAGCTCATCCTGTCCAGTGCTCTCAGCAACTACTAGAGATTCTTTTCAAAGTTAGTCCTACAAGTAACAAATTGTGGCCTTCTTTACCTCTTCCAGAATATTACATAGGTACTTACATTAAGTTACTAATATACTAATGTGTCTTTTGTGCCAATGGATCAATACTATAAGAATTCAAGATTTATCTCCTAGGGCCAAAGTCCAACATAACAGATAGGCTTTTTTAATAGAGGAAAAAAATTATGCATTTTTACATACCACATTTTTCAGTAAATTAGTAGATAACTTTAAGGATGACTTCTGCCATTTACAAAAATAATAGAACAAATAAATAAAACCCCCTAAAAACTCTAAGCTAAAGAATGCCTTGATATATGCATTCCTAATGCTAGAAAATGATATTAGTATATGAGCAAGAAAATCAGTTAGTTACAATATCATGTACCTACAAAATCAGAAAACAATCTGCAGGAGAATTTAGAGTGTCATCTTCAGTATCTGGGAGTAAGCACTTTGGTAATGAATACTATGACCAATACTTTCCCTAATTTCTATGGAAAACAATATAAGCCCTTTTCATATAGTTCCTGAATTCTGTTTCCCAAATACAAATAATTTTCCTAAAATAGTCTCCTAATGCCTTCCTTCCCCCCTTCTGAAGCAGTATGGTCAGACATGTAGTTTCTACAGACTTGCAGGCTGGCTAGCTCACAGGACCTTGATCCTTACAACAACAATTCATACATGGCAGTCATAGAACTCCCTTTTTCTGTGATAACCACTCAAATGGATTTACACAGGGTCTGGTATCGTGTGGGAGCTGCACTTTCTCCTGAGTACAAGTCTTTTCTATGTTAAATAAAGTTAAAGCATGATTACTGTATTGAATGAATTGCAGTTTTGTTTTAACAAAATATTTCTATTTGCTTCCCTAGTAATACCATACCTTTAGTTTCCAGAATCCATGTGTTCTTGAGCTACTGTTTCTAGAAAAGGAAATAATGCAATCCATTTATTAGAATTCAGATATTAAAATTGAACTTCTTATCTAATGAAGATGACTTTTGCTTTCTCTTCTTTACTGAAATCATATGTAAAAATAACTGCTATAATTTGTAATAGGTCTTACTGTCCACATATAGAATAAAGCCTGGATGTGACTATAACTGCACATGAAAAAGGTGGGCATAAAGTTCATATGCAATTTAAAATAGTTTAACATAGCAAATTGCACATGAACTTTATGGACACCTAATATAAGTATCTCACTTGTTCTTATTGTCACTGATTTTTAGTTTTATGTATTTACCAATGTCAATGAAAGTTAAAATGCATCTGTAAGTAAACAGGTTTTTGGGTACATGGAAAAATAATCATTTTACCAGAAGATTCACCTTAGGATTTTAAAAACACGCATACACCTGTATGTGTATTTCTGTATCCTTTTGATTATTTTATTTCAGCTTTTTTGACATTATTATACCTCTTCCATATTTCTTAATCATTTAGAAAGAATGACACAGGTCAGACAATTAAGTTCCCGAAGTCATCCTCATTCACCTACATCATTGTTGAATATCACAATGGTCACCGTCCACGTACTCCCCTTTGAGAAGCTCTGCAGCAACACTAGTGCCCAGTGCACCCTTCAATGCACTTTTTCTACTATGAGTTCACAAACAATTAAGATCTTGTACTATGACAGCTCTGATGGTCATTCCAGAAAATGTTCCAAAATTGTTTTGAAGGGTAGACTAGGTGCTGGTGTCAGTGCATGGCTTTGCAAGGGTAGGACTTTGAAGGTATGACCGTAGTGATATTCAGCAATGAGGTATGTGTAGCACTTTTTTCCAAAATGCATTTGCAAACTTAATTGTCCAAACCCATACCTATGTACTCCTTTAGGGCCCCAATCTTTGATAATTTATTTATGTAATTCACTTAATGTAAATAAAAATTATTAGGCAGTACCTTCGAATGACATAAAGCAAATAATTACTATCCTTAACAAACATCAAACATTTACGAATATGAAAAAGCTGGCTTGTCACTTTGTTAGACCACTGCTTGTATTTTTCGGTTTTTTAATATAGTTCCTATTTACTGATATTAAATTGAAGGAAAATGAGATGCTTAATTCTAAAAAGTACCCAGGGTAAAGAGAGTTGGGAAGTCTTACTTTTACAACAATCCATCCTAAGGTATAACATATGAAATCTCCTCAGGTCAGTATATTGCAAAGTGAATGCCAGTGGTCATTCCTATCAGAATTACTTAGGAAAACTGTGGAAGACCCCACCACAAACCTGCAGAGCCATTCATTATACCTGTACCCAAGGTGATTCTTGTGGACACCAAAGTTTAAGTACCACCATTTTTGGCAGTATAAGCACCATCATTTCAGTCTCAGTGCTTCAAATAACACTGCAATGTGGTATTTCAAATGGTTATATTTATTACCACCTAGTGGTAAGAGCCTTTATTTCTACTTTCTGGGGGTTCATTAATACTTAATAGGCTCGCAATTCAAACAGAACAAAACTCAAGAGAAAGCTAAAAATTTATACTAATAATTTCCTGGGTATTTTTTATTAACATTTTATTCATGGTGGATGAAATATGCAACTAATAATATCACATATGTTCTAAATGTACTTAACCACAAAAACTTCTTTATAGTCCGTGTTTCCCTGAAAATAAGACACTGTCTTATATTTATTTTTCCCAAGACACACTAGAGCTTATTTTCAGGGGATGTCTTATTTTTATTAAGTATAATACAACAATCTACATTTATTCAAATACAGTTAAGTCATCTTCTTCTGGAACCTGACAGGGGGAGCCGACCTTGTTGGTGGGGCTGGCCTAGTGATGAGTCAACTCCTTTCCCCAGCCGTTTGCACGTGCGCAATAGGATGCTTGCGACCGTGGTTACCACCTGCACAAGTGTGAATGGCTGGGAGAAAGGAGCTGTGGCTGATAAAAGGTATTCCAGGCTTCCTTACTGCTCCGCGCTGAAATGCAGGTCTTATTATTGGGGTAGGGCTTATATTTAACAAATGCATAGAAATCCTGCTAGGGCTTATTTTTTGGGTAGGTCTTATTTTCGGGGAAACACGGTATTTTAAGGAAAGGAACATAGTTTGGGACACATTCTAGAAGCAGATTTGACAGTTCCTTTCAGTACCTATAATATTATACAGGATCTGAGTTAATGAATTTACATGAAAGGTTTGACCAGGCTTTCTTTTAAATGTCATTTACATTTTAATCACATACTTGAGAGATTTAGTGAACTGTATTGTTTATTGTCAAATATTTTTTAAATTTAAGAAATATCTAATAATAAAACCCCACTATATTGGCAGTTTTAATAAATGGCATTTGTCGAGCATCAAAATATTCATATATTATGCTCTTAATACCCAAAGAGCAACTGAGAAGCAACATTTAGAGGAAGATATAAACCCTAGATGGCTGCATGCTATTTCTCAGGTTCTAGAGTTGCCTCATTTTAAGAAAAATGAGACACTCTGGCTTTTAAAATGATTTTGGGATGAAAAAAATCTAGCTTTTGGGGGTGGCACCTGTGGCTCAAGCCCCATTTACTGGAAGTGGTGGGTTCAAAACCTGGCCCCAGTCAAAAACTGCAAAAAAAAAAAAAAATGTAGCTTTTGGTAATGAATCTACCACTCTCCTGTACTTTTCTTCAAAAAAGAGCACGTGTTTTCTTTTAAAATATACTTTCTGGCTCACAGAAAGATACTTGGTTCAATTCTGTGCAGTCAGTCCTGACCGTGACAATAAGAGTAGACATTTTCTTATCAAAATTATTAATATTACTGATTCAAAAAAAGGATTTAAATTTTTCTGTGTAAAGATGTCTAGGTATAAAATACTTTATTATGATTGCTGAATTTAATCTTTCATTATTTTTAGTTTAACTCACGATGAGAGAGGCATAATGAGATAATTAAATGACGTTTTAACAATGTCTACCATTTATAGTACCTTTTTTCATGCCAAGTTCTTGATTTAGATATACCTTTTCGATAATATCACTCAAGTGCTAATAAAATTTTTTTTCTTGGACTTTGAAAATAAAAGCAGAGCAAGTTCTTAAGTTTTAATTTTGAAATGACTATGCTTCCTATCACAATCTGTTTTGAAAGTTGCTTATACATCATATTTTTGGAGTGCCCCTTATATTTCTGTATTTTAAAAAGGAAAAGTAGCCACCCTCCCCCAAAGCCACTGAGAGTTATTTAAACTTAAAAGATCATTACAGAATTATCAACAAACCTTGGTATAATAATACAGCATAATAATATTCCTACTGATGTGTCTTTTGGCTCTTGCCCTTACAGGGAGCGGAAGCAGTTAATCTGCATGTGCAGAATCAGTAGCATTCATCACATTTTATTGAATCTAAGATGCAACTGATTGGAAGAAGCACCTTTATGTTTTATTAGAAGACAACAAGGTTGTCAATTACACCGTGGCATGTTTCCACTTTCAGAGGTGTTAAACTGTGAAAAAACGTGCATCTAAAAATCGATAAAATCCGTCAGTCAAATTCTAAAGACTGTCTATAAATTTTTTCATTCTTATCTTTCACATAAATAAGCCATGATTTAGTTAAGCAAAGAAAATTTTATTTCTGCTACACATAACAACATATTGCTCTAAGCAACAATTACTATATTAGTTTTAGCATTAATGTATGGATTCAAAAACACATGTCAGCAATCCCTGCTTCCCAGACAAAACAACGGTGTGCATAGACTATCAGGTACGTGAAAAAAAAAAAAAAAGCTGTCAACTGTCCACAGGGAGTGTGTCCAGTCACATTTTCAGTCAGTCAGCTGAGGATTATGTCATTATTTAGTTTTTGTTCTGTAGAAAGAACACAACACAAGTATAAAAATCATCACCTGAAAGGAAATAGCTGTTGTATATAATATTCCTAAAATGTTAGAAATTGTTCCCTTATTACAGTATGACCAATGTTATCTGCTTAATCATAGATGCCCCAAATAAACAAAACCAAACTTACTCAGGATGATACAACCAGGTACTGAATTTCTAGAGGTAAAATGCTGTGAATTAACACAAAATCTGGTGCTCTGAAATACTAAAATTTCTAGTTTCCTTAAATAGAAAGAGAAATATGTTTTGGACATCAGACTCATCTCAAAATAGAACTCAATTATTTTCAAAGTCATATTCTCAGGTCAGTTTCTTTCCCTATGTCCTAGGCATGGCTTGCTTAATCCCAGGCTTATTCCTCAGAGACAAAAGGAATGAGCCTTCATAAGCTGTGTCCGTGTCCTCTTAAAATTAAAGAAACAAAAAACATACTCCCTCCCCCAAAAAGCCTCGTCACAATCCTGTAAAGTTTGAAAAAGTTTATATAATATTTTATCAAATCTTAAAATAAGATATATATTTATACCAACAAAGGAGAAGAATCGCATTATGGAGTCCATGGTAAGTAGAAGATCTGCAGCAAAAATAAATTAAAAAGCCATGATGCAATTAGAAAAAACTCAAAACCAGTATGGCTAAAAATATCCTACTCAAATATCATTTTCAACTAAGGTGACCTTACTTTATCTTTGCTCTAAATTTGTGTAACAGTTCAAAAAGTGGGGGAAATGATAGATTTATATTTTTACAAATAGCTATGCTAAAGAATATGCAATTACTCTAATGTAGGAAATTAGATGGATTCAAGGGGAAATATACATAGTATTATAAAGCTTAATTCTCATAGTGCAGTGGCCATGAGGTAGTTTTACATCATTATATCTTTTAAAAAAAAATACATTTTGAATTAATGTAAGGGTAAGATTAGATTACACTGTTTGCATTTGTTAGGAAAAGTCCAAACGGTATTTGAGTTTTTTTAGTTTCTGATCATTGATGTAATTATTTTCAATGATACGACATCTCAAAGGTTTCAATGAACCACAATTGCAGTAGTTTTAGCTTATCCTTGGCAAAGCCTTTTTACCCCCATTTTATGAGGAATTTTACACATTCATTGCCTGTTAATAATCCTGTGAAAATACTGAGCCTCAGGAAGGCCTGAAGAGACCTCCTTAGTCATAGTTAAGTGGGCAGATCTGCTGGTTTTAAGCCCCATATTCACTTTAATATGTAAATAATTATCAACAAAGACTCAGCTGTAACATTAATTTATATATTTTTCTTACTAAGAAGTCTGTATTATTGTCCTTTTTAAGGACAAAGGTTTGTCAAACAAAAGCAAGAAGCAAGAAATAGTTAGACTGGAATAAACACTTTTTTTTTGCATGAAGATAGCCTGTATAAATAGAATTCAGTTCTTAGCATTTTACTCAAAAACAGGAAAAACTGCTTGTTAATTCTTTTCTCACTGGCAATTTAATATTTCTAGGGCTAAACTGCTAACAATGTATGGTGTAATGAGAATGGTTTTTGTTATTTAATAAAACATTTTAAAATTAGGATTATTCACAATGGGCCCAACGGTCACCTTCTAATGCCAACTGCCTTCTACAGAGGAAGAACTAATCACCTGACTTGCTCTGAGAGGAAGGGCCATCAGCAGGAAGGGTTGAGAGGACTCGTTCTGACAACCGCTAGCTCACGCAATTGGTAAGAAAACCTTAAGTGAAAAAAAGAAATGGTTGCAAGCCAGTAACTTCGATCGGAATTCAAAGTGCTTGCCAACTACTACCTTTTGACCTGTGGTGGATTTGGGAAGCTGAAGCCTGTGGGAACAGGGAGACAGCTTCTGCTGAAATGCAGAATTTATTTACAGGATAAAAAAGTCTAACTTTAAGGAATGTCTTTCCAAACCAAATATATATAAAAAGATTGTTACAGAAAAAGAAATTATAGTTTGATTTCTGAAAACTAATAAATAGGAAAGAAAATTCATATGGCTGTATGTACTATTATTTACAAAAGGTAAGAGGTTTTGTTAAATTACTAGTTTTTAAAAATACATTTATGCATAAAAGAATATTTTCTGGATGTACAGTTTTAGTGCACAAATTCACAAATATAACATCAATATTTAGGTTCTAAAGATCCAAAAAAAGATAAATAATTTAATACTATTTTTAAGGCATTTCATTAGTGAGAAGTCAAAATATTCTTTATAAAGACTGTTATAAAATTACTTCAATTCACAACTCAAGACACTTGATTTTTAAAGTTAAAAATCTTTAGAAGTATTCAATTTCAAAGTTTATGCAAGCATGGAGTAAAAAGCACAATTCTTACTAAGTTATTCACAAACCTAAAACCTAAGATATTCACAAACAAAAAACTAGTTAACTTTGTAAATTGAGATTTGAGTTTATTTCATAGAAGGGCAAAAACATTCTTCTAGTTAATGTCAACGGTGTTTTTTCAGAAGTTTAAGTTTGAAAAATAGATGGTAAACAATACTTGGTTTTATCAGCAAAGTGTTTTTACCAGACAACTTCTCAATCACTAAAAAGAAAAGTCCATAATTAAAGGTACTTACACATATTTCTCTTGCTATATACTTTAGCTAATATACATGTATTAAAATTCAGATTAACAAGTGCTTACCTCCAGAATCAGTAAGTTCTTTGCCGTTTGTTAGATTCTTCTCTTGGGGAATCTGCCAGCATAACTTTAAGCCTGACCCCATTGAGAATCTTTCCATGCAAAGTGGCAATAGCATCATTAGCACTTATTCTGTCTGCATACTTGGCATACCCCACATTTTTTCCTGACACAAGGTAAACTTCAATCAGGTTACCAAACCGACTGAAACAAAGCGGAAAAAAAATCAACTGAAACTGATGAACACAGCTGCTCTGGTCTAAAACCTTGACTTTTTTTCACCTGTTTCCCCATATCCAACACGAGATTCATGTCAGTCTTAAACATCTCCTCAATCAGTCAATTCTTTTCATTCTCACTTGGGGTCACTTTCCTTATTCAGACTATCGTCTCTTCCTTACATTATTTTAGTATCTTTTTCACTTATCTCCTTGCCTCTTGGGCTTGTCCTCTTTAATCCATTCTCTACCCCGGCTTCTGAGTGAGCACAGATACGATGATCATTTATTCCTTAAAAATTCCCTCAGCAGCGCCTCACTTCCTCTAGGGCAGTGATTTCCAATCGGTGTGTGATGAGTACATCGTACATGTGCTGAGAAAATTTTTAAAAGAACATTGATTAAATTATTTTTGAAAGAAGTTTAAAGCACGGTAAGGGTACTCTCTTTTTTTTTGATCCACGTAATTTACATGTGCCACAGAAGTTTAACTAAGATTCAAATGTGCCATAAGATAAAAAAGGTTGAAAAACACTGCTCTAGGGTAGTAAGCTTCTTTTTTTTTTTTTATTTCTTATAGCATAACTGTGTACATTAACGCAATCATGGGGCACAATCATGTGCTGTTTTCATATACATTTTGAAATACTCTCCTCAAACTGGTTAACATAACCTTCATGTCATTTTCCTAGTCATTGAGTTAAAACGTTCATACTCTGCTTTTAGAAAGATTCACCTGTACCGGTAGTAAGCTTCTTAAGATAGTCTGAAAGCCTTTCTTGCACAGTCCTTGGCCTCTCTAATCTCATCTTCTCTTATAATATCTCAAATTCCATATTCTAATGACCTCCTTTTATATTCTTCCTGACAAGAATAACCATCCATACCCCCAACTTTCTTCCATGGTGAAATTATCTGTATCCTTCAGGTCTCCACACAGCTTCTTTCAGGAAGCTTTCTCAGAGATTCAAAGGTAGGCACCTACCCTACGTACTTTATACATTCCTTAGCACAGCACCAATTTCTCTAGGTTGTAATTTCCTATTAAGTTGTCTTCTACATGAGATTAGAAGACAAAGAAGACAAAGACTATACTATAATGTCTTACTCATTTAATATAATGTTTTTTAAACATCTATGTTTGTCCAACTTTTTTATATCATGGCATACTTGAACCCATAATTAAATTTCCATGGCACACTTAAAATTATGTTGATCAAAAAAAAAGGAAGTAAAAAAAGTACACTTACTGTGCTTTGAATTTGTTTCAAAAATAATTTAATTAATGATCTTTAAAAAATTTTGCAGCACACTTAAGATCCTCTCACACCACACCAGTGTGCCATGACACATCTGTCGAAAATCACTGGTTTATATAATGTCTCTAGCATTTACCACAGTGCCTGTGGGGCACAAGGAGAGATGCCAGAAAAAATCCACATTAAATCAGTTACATAAAGGTTAAATTACAGCCACATCCCTGATATTCTATGTAACTCTTTAAAAAGCTTCCCATCTATCTGTTTAGTTCACTAATATTCTTGTAAGGCAAATGAGAAAAAAGACCAAAAAGAAAAAAGCTGAGGAAGGAGTTATATAAAAAACACAAAAATAAATAAGGTACTTCCCTTTTCTTTTTTCTAGAGACAGAGTCTTAATTTGTCACCTTCAGTAGAGTGCCGTGGCGTCACAGCTCACAGCAACTTCCAATTCCTGGGCCTAGGCGATTCTCTTGCCTCAGACTCCCGAGTAGCTGGGACTACAGGTGCCTGCCACAACACCCAGCTATTTTTTTGTTGTAGTTTGGCTGGGCTGGGTTTGAACCACCACCTTCAGTATATGGGGCTGGCACACTACTCACTGAGCTAGAGGTACTGCCCATGCTTCCCTTTTCTTTCACACTTATTATATATTTTTCCTTACAATCAAGTAATAGTTTACTCAGTCCTGAAGGACCCAATAGTGCACTGACAAAATAGAAGATGCTTAGTAAATACTGTTCAGTATTTACAACTATAAAGAAAAAGATATGTGAAAAGAATTCTAGTGGACAGGTCTATGCAAATGTGTCTTCTACCAAGGGACAAATGATTTGTCTATTTTATGTCTTCAAAATAAAGGAAATTCTAAGTGAAGAAGGACATGTGACTGACAGAAAAGACAATGATCAGAAATTTTAAAAAATAATACAAATATATTCACAACACCGCAGAATACATAATCTCTACCTGACAGGTAGAGGATGAAGGAAATATCAAGATTGTGAGAATGCTTAAATTATTAATTTAAATTATACTAAAAAAACATAGCTTTGTAGAATTAAATCTTACCAGAATATATCTTCTAATACATCTAAAGGTAAAGGATGAGGATTAAACACGATAAAAAGTCTTTCTTTCATGGGAGTTTCAGGAGGGGCTTTTTTTTTGCATGATGGAAGTACAACATCAGTCTGGATTTGAGGCAACTGTGATCCAGAACTTCCTCCAAATTGCTGTTGAACAGTTAGGTACAAAATGAGAAAAAGAAAAACTGCACTTTAGGGATTTTTGGCCAAGAGCTAAAGATAAATGTGTATCATGGCACCTATGTGGTTTTCTACAATAGCTCTGAAAATTTTCTTACACAGGTAATATGCAAGGTCACACTTATTTTATATACTATTGATGTATTACAAAAGTTAAATCCTTACACCAACTTACCATAAATTGCTGCTGACTCGGGTTATTCCACACCATTGATGCAAGCTGTGCAGCTACCATCTGTGTTGCCATTTTTCTAAGGAGACTGGAGACAATAACTGGTAATTTACAACAAACTAGAAATATTCAGTCTCTTAACAGTAACTTGTTTTGTGTGACTTTCTCTCCTGAGAGGTCAACTGTTTTGTATTTTTATTTTTCAAGCCATAATCATGTACACTCAAAGCCTGGCCACAGGCACTCCTGGAATGGTCCGTACTTACTCTGTTACATTACTTCCATCATCAATGAAGGAAACGCGTATCCGATTGCCAGGAGGGTACTGAAATCCATGGAACTTGTATTTTGCATAAATGGCTGATGCTACGTTAAAATACTGAACCACTCCATGACCTAAAATAGAGAACATAACAGAAATGAAAAAGAAACAGACTGAGTGCCTATGGAATATGTTTACAATGTATCTCAAAAATGAAACCATTTAGAACCCTAGTATCGCACAACTAGTAAACACAGAATCAACTGTATCAGAAGATAGTTTTGTTATACATACATGCAACAAGTGTATTCCTAAAAAGTAAGCCTAATTCAGACTTTGGAAAATATATAAACATGATATATAAAAGAAAATGGCATATTAGTATACTTTCTGTCTCATCAATTTCATCTTAAAATACTAGTTTTTCTTATATACTACTGATACACTTACAAACCTACATTTTTATTATTTGAAATCTACTTTGGAAATTTTGAAATTTTCCCTACCATACTGGATAGGAAATGAAATGAGATATTTGGAAAGGATATCTATTTATATTGATTAGCTGCAGCAGAGGAAAGAAAAGTGATTTGAATGAAAAACAAAAGGTAAGGAACAGAGAGGGTCTTCTATCTTTTTGTTTGTTTGTTTTGAGACAGAGTCTCACTATGTTGCCCCCAGTGGAGTACGGCGCTGTCACAGCTCACAGCAACCTCAAACTCTTGGGCTTAAGTGATTCTCTTGTCTCAGCCTCCCTAGTAGCTGGGACTACAGGTGCCCTCCACAACACCTGGCTATTTTTTTGTTGTGGTTGTCATTGTTGTTTGGCAGGCCCCAGCTGGGTTTGAAGCCTCTAGCCCTGGGGTATGTGGCCGGTGACTTACTTGCTGAGCTACAGGTGTCAAGCCAGGGTCTTCTATCTTAAGTCACATATTTTAAGTCTCCTTTGAAGAGATTTCAGCTAAGGGGACATATTTCAATTCAGGAAGGTAAGGCTAAAAGAAAGGACAGTTTTATAATGGAGTATTTAAATGGAGAGCCCAGGAACTTACCAACACAACCAAGAGATTTTCATGTATTTATAACATAATCCACTTAGGAGAAAAAACTTATAATTTTATGTTCCTCCAAAAATCCAAGCAGCCGATGCTTTAATGAAATTAAATTAAAATACAATACAAAATCAAATGACCATATAAAATTAATTCGAATAGGATCCTAATTATATGATGACACCTCTATTAATAAAATGATGCTCCAATGATACATATTTTTCAGACATACAAGCAAAGCAACTATATAGAAGGCACAGGAAAAAAAAAAAAAAACACTTCAACCTACCCGATAAAACAGTGGGAAAACACAAAACAAATGGAATTTCTTATGAATATAAAAAATGTACCAAAAAATGTAAAATGTGTGCCCAGAAGTCTTAGAACAGAGGATGAAAGCATAAGATGAGGTTAAGGTTGGAGACGACCCAAAGTGTAATAGGTTCAGATGGACAGTTCTGCTAAAAGACCAGCACTGGGCAGGTAACAGTGAGGATGTGGGGTTATCTGTGAAAAGGATGAAATCACTGTAGGCTGGGAGGTACATGTGATCAGACTCATTTTCTCCTCTATATCTATGGTACTCTAAAAAGACTAAATGAGATATACCTATAATACTGAAAGAGATGCTGACCAAGTATGATTTTTCTCACTTCCAATATTTTTATTTTATTTATTTATTTTTTATTAAGTCATATATACATAGATCATGAATACATTTATGCCTTTGTGGGATTCAATGTGTTCATTATTGTCACTTCTAATTCTTTAAACATCAACAAATGAACAAAAAATCTTTAGATTTTTGAGTGCCTATGATGTGCCAGGACTTGTATTCAGTTATTTTACATTTATTATTTCTAAGTCTTTCCTAACCTTGGCAAAGAAGGTATTGATCCCATTTTACAAATAAAGGAAAGAGAGACTCATAGAGGATGAGCAATTTGCCAGGGTCTCAAAGCTATACGCCAGTGTGAGGGTTTGCACTTGAGTCTGATGCAACTCGTGAGGAGTATAAACGCATTTTGGGGCATAAAGTTTAAGAGAAAGAGACTTTGGGATGAATGAAAAGGAAATTTTGAGTTTTATAATTTTGTTTAGCATTAAGAGTATATATAGGCTTGGTGCCTGTGGCTCAAGTGGCTAAGGCGCCAGCCACATACACCTAAGGTGGCGGGTTCAAATCCAGCCCAGACCCGCCAAACAACAATGACGGCTGCAACCAAAAAAATAGCCAGGCATTGTGGTGGGTGCCTGTGAGCTGTGATGCCATGGCACTCTACCCAGGGTGACAGCTTGAGGCTCTGTCTCAAAAAAAAAAAGAGTATATATAGAGATCCTACTTAGGTATTTTTGTTGTTCAACCCAAGGCAGAGAATGCTCTATTTTGTGGGAGTTAAAATTTCTTTTTTAAGTGAATGACTGTCACAATGAGATATAATCCCAGGGGTTTGTTTATTAGGTTTCACTGTATTTTAAAGTCTAAAGTAGAGAAAAAGGAAATATAAAATTTGTGTCACACAAATGGAAAAGGGACAAATATAAAAGTGACAGGAATTTTATGTTCTGAAATAAAAGTGTCACCAGAGAAAGTCATTGTAATAAAACACAGTACATTTAAAAAAAAAAAAAAGATGTTATTTTTACCATAATTTGAATAAGGATCTCGTTGAACTTCACAATATTCCAATCCTGGTATTATATCAAAAATGCTGAAAAGCTGTTCGTCAGTGAAAGGAACTCTTGATACAACCGACAAGCGTTTGGAGATAGCTTCCTGGCCTCTGTTATCATTCTTGTCAAAACTTGAAAATTCAGAGTGTGGTTCTCCAACAAGATAAAAAAAAAAGTAAATCTTTAAGTTCCCCTACTTTCAAGAATTCATTTAATGTTTTAAGTAGTAGAAAATAAAGTCTACTGCATGGAATAAAGACATTGTAATATATCATATGCTTTTGGGCATCAGAACTACCAGAAGGAACCAATAAAGATTAAACAGACATCTCTCCCCACCCCATGACCTTGAAGGTAGAAACATGCAGAAATTCATAGCCTACTTTCACAGGAATAAGTTTAGTATGCAAAACTGAAAAACATGGCAAGTATTTTACCTGAAAGTAAGCCAAATAACACTCACAGGCCTTACTTTCATTATTCATTTTCCCCTTCTTTTCTAGCTTGTACTTTTGTCATTCTTCTCCCTTTAATACCCTTAATTTTCAAGAGGCAGTAGTTTTGGAACAAAATTATAGGATTCCTACTTAGAAGATATTTGTGTATGCTTTTGGTTCTATTTTACCAAGGCAGAAGCTCACTCAAAAAAGGGATAGTGGCTTGAGCCAATGGCTGTAGTTTACTCTTCAGAGATAATGAACAGAGAATAGTTGGAAATAAGCAAAATAAATGTTACATATTAAGAACATCAGGAGTCATGATCAACTTTTTAGGAAAAAAATAATATTTAAGATGTTTATTCACTAGGTGAGATTTACTGACAGCTGACAAGAGAATATTTATAAAATCTCAAATTAGACTGCAAATACTATTATATAGACTCTATTACAGGTAGCCCACTTACCAAATGGAAACATATTTATTCTAGGTTCATGTCCCAAAGCCTCTTGCCTCATATTACTGTAACAGTCTTGTTCAGAAGATTCAGA
>CAUYQV010058467.1:0-11581 GCA_963574575.1 Galagoides demidoff
CCTTCAGATAAGGTGAGAAAACTATAGTTCTAAATTTGCCAATGTACCATATTCTAATTGTTTTTGATCTCAATATTAGATTATTTCACTGAAATGTTTCCAGGATAAAGTCTGTCTTTTCCTTATTTCCTTTTGTTTCATATCATGTGCAGTATTTAAAAGCACAGAGTTTCAACTATGTTTCAACAATCTTGCCTTTCACTGTGGAGTACACAGCAGCTCACACCTAAGCGATTGTGTGAGCTGTTCAGTGTAATTGTTGGGTCCATTGCCTGGCATCTGAGTCATTTCCTGGGTGAGGATTCCCACTGGGCTGTGAATACTCTCTTTATCACCATCCCTTCCATTTATTCAGCATTGCTTCTTAACCTGACGAAGTTGTAGACAGCATAGCGTATTTATTTCCATGCTGTGAAAGGTTTCCTATCTTGCTCTGTAAAATAATTTACTGTAATAGTGATTTCTTTCAAAGTTGGTATTCTCAAGGTAAAGGACCATGAAGCAATGAATAGGAGAAAGAATAGGATATCGCAGAAGGCCCAATCAGGGAGATAAAGGAGAGACAGAGAAAGATCTGGATGCCAAATGCAACCTTTTCATTTTCTGGATAATTCCTTTACCTGTTGAAGTAAAACTTTAGGTGAATTTTATTTATTTACTTATTTTTGGAGACAGAGTGTCACTTTGTTGCCTTGGGTAGAGTGAGGTGGCGTCACAGCTCACAGCAACCTCCAATCCCTAGGCTTAAGAGATTCTCTTGCCTCAGCCTCCCAAGTATCTGGGACTACATGTGCCCGCCACAGCCCAGCCATTTTTTGTTGCAGTTGTCACTGTTATTTTAGCTGGCCCTGGGGGGTTGCTGACACCACAACTACTGTGCTACAGGTGCCTAGTCTGACAGGTAGAACCTTAGCAGCTAACATATATTGTGTGATGCCATGTGCCAGACACTATTCAAAGTCTTTTCAGACAATAATTGACTCAATTCTCAAAAGCCTATGATGGAAACTTATTTCTGTTTTACAGATATTAAAGCCTAAACTTACTAAATATCTTTTCCTTAGTTAGACAAATAGTGAGTGTCAGAACCAGAATTTGCCCCCAGACTCTAAGCACTTAATAAACACAATCTTTTGCTTCTTGGCTGCCCTTGAGTTAAAAAATTATTTATAAAGCAAAGCACACTGTTGAGTAACAATCAATTTTACAAAATTAAATCTCTCTTCCCTATTTATGTCTCTGAAAGCTAAATGCAGATACATGGTATTATTTTACCACAACAAAATGTTATTTTTCTCTAAAAATAGCCTAAACAGTAAACACCTCTTAGGCTTCATAATCATGTCATTTTTATCATCAATATCACAAAATCATATTTGTTTTGATTTAAAATATTTGTATTTAAAAGGCTCTAGAAAATAAAGTTACCAAAAGAAAGAGATTTTCTATTGAAAGCCAAGAATTTCACTTCTACTCAAACAAGACCTCTTAAATGTGTTTATATTTGGGATTATAAACAGTACCATCTTTATTATAGGTTTACTAAAGCACAAAATCGGTAGAATGTGTTCTGGAAGTTACCGCTTCATTGAATTAGTGAAGAACAGTGATGACGAGGCTCTTGAAGGACAATTTTAATGTGACGACCACAGTGAAACATTTTTTCCTTCCCCGTATAACGTAGCATTCTCCTTTGCAATTTTAAGCATTCAGTTGTTTTAGCATTTACCATTTTCAAGAAGAAAAAGGAAGAATAGAAGTAGAATTACCTTGGAAAAAATAGTACTAAAAGAATAATTTGCACAGTATCAAAAATCACTAATAGGATGTTTAAAATAAGTAAGAAGGAAAGATATAGCAAGCTATGGAAGCCCATGCAAATTATTTACTCGACAACTATTATTTGTGCATAAGTGTGTTCTTAGCAAAGTATAATATGTGAGAGGAATACAAATTGATAAAATAGTTCTAATATAGTCATTAGACATAGTTTGTTGAATACAGTTGTTCAAAACTGACTACTAAATGTCTCAAGAAATGTTTAAGTAAATTAGAAAAATTAATTTGTGTGGATTTTAGTCCTGTTTCATTCAGTTGAAAGTTCTGAGACAGGGAACAAAGAAATCTCTAAGGATTTAAAGACACAGACATGTCTGGTTTTCCCCACACGTTACTCATTAGAATGATATAAACTGTGGTGTGGAAGATGTGTTCAGTGTTCAAGGAAATCTGGAAACACCAAACTATGCAAAGTTAAACACACATTTTACTTGATGGATTACCGGGAAGCTTTATGGTATTGATGCACGCTGTGGCTTTTTAGCAGTGCGATATATCTCAGTTTTCAAGTATAATTGACTTCAGATGCCCTATTATTAAAGAAACATCATTTTTTTTTTTTTTTTGGCTGAGGCTGAGTTTGAACCCGCCACCTTCAGTATATGGAGCTGGTCCCGGACCCTTTTGGGCCACAGGTGCTGCCCAAAACATCATTCTTTCTAATGGGGGAAATGAAATACACAAAAAGGGACTTCTAAAATATAATTTGGATGGTCATGTAATTCCTTTTAAAGCGAGGTCCTTCTTAAGTTGTAAAGGATGAATTGTGACCATTAACATCCATTCATATTCTACAAATTCTACAACAAGTGATTTATTAACAAATAAAGCAGTCATTTCTTAAATGAACAAAAATTTTGTGAAGACTCAGACATAAAATGGCTATTTTTCTTGGCGTAAATCAGTTTCATCTCTGTGTGTCTCAAGTTTCCTTACCTCAAACATTAAGAAGATTTAAGGGACTTGATGGGGATGAATCGGCAAGTTGGTTTACAGCACTCACTAGCTCCTATTTGATTTAAAGGTAAGTCTTAGAGATTTCAGAAAATGTCCCCATCACTACACAGACACCACAGGGAACATGACATCCAGATTAACTGATTAGCTTTGATGAGTGATTTCCGTCCCAGAACTCAGCGCAGGGTCCTGCCTTCATCCCAAGGCAGGTGGTTTGTGGATTTCCCTTTCTGCTTGTCTCGACTTCTGTTTTTTTCTCAAGGGTAGCCGCTGTGGTTTGAACGTGTACCCCTCACCATTCAGGTGTTAAAACTCACTGGCCAAGGTGACAGTATTGAGAGGTGGGGCCTTTGAAAGGTGGCCAGGTCACGCGGGACACTCCCTCGCGAGTGGGGGGACATCGCCGCTCTGGGGGGCTCATCTTCTGCCTCCTGTAAGGTAAGAACAGGGCATTTCCTTCAGAGGACGCAGCAGGGAGGCTCCATCTGGACCCAGAGAGCAGCCCTCACCTGCTGGGAATTTGCCAGCGCTTTGATCCCAAACCGTGAGATTGGTTATAAATGGCCAAAGCCTACGGAGACTAAGAAAATAATGGTTCCCGTTTTCCCTGAATCCACACCAGAGGCAGTTCAGAACTACTCCACACGCAGTCGCGTCTCCTACAACCCGCATCTGTTATTTAATAGCCTAAGCGATACCTCCTAAGAGGAAACGTTGAGTAAGCAGCTCCCCTCTGACCACAGGGGCCATCATCAGGGTGAATAGCAGGTGCCTGGACATGCTATTGGAGGTGATGTGGCCGCGCAGCCATGAATCGAGAACGGGTTTATTGCTGGCTCGATAAACTGAGCAAAATGTAGGGTTTTTGGCCTAGAATTAGTGTTCGGCTGTGAAATTAACTAAAAAGAGTAGAGCTTTGCGATCAGAGTGCCTGGAATTTAAACACTAAAGCTTTCACTAAAGCTTGGTCTTAGACATATTAATTTGCTACTCTCCATTACCTTTTCTATAAATTTGCGATAATAATATTTCACAAAGTTAAGTACATATAAGTTAGAATGGGGGCGAGGAAGGGCTGGGGCTGGGTTTGAATCTGCCACCTCCCACATATGGGGCTGGCGCCCTACTCCTCTGGCCACAGGCACCGCCCCAGAAAAATACTTTTAAACACCAGTTCTGTGCCTCGCATGTAGGAAGAGCGAGCGCACGAAGTAACAGTCATTTTCTTTGTTTTTCTAGACCTTGATTTTTTTACTTCTTGGCTCTTTCTATTGTATTTGCCTTCTCTAAACTTGGCATCTAATCTGCATGAAAATACTTCTCCAGACCTGCCCAGACCTCCTCTCTTAGTAGCTAAACTCTTTTTTGAGCAGCTTTGACGTCTGAACTCTTTTTTGATTAAGGCTTGTTACTGTTTCACTTTTGTGAGAATAATCACACCTCTAAGTTATTTAACAAATTAAACCAAATAATTATATACAGTGATTTGTTTCACATATAATAAAAATATGTTATTGCACAGACACGACTAAAACTAAGATTCAAGTCTTAAAAGAATGACCATGCACCTCGGAAGTGCTTTGTGACAGAAGCATTATTACTGCTGTTACACAGATCAGTTAATTTCATGGAAGCTCAGAGAAATGAAGTGAAATCCCAAAGACTGAAAGATTGACCCAGGACTCATAACTACACAGAGCAGGTGAACAGCCACAGGTATGTAAGGCTGGCATCAGAATAATCCTTAGACCAGCACACGTGACCTTCCTTAGGCTCCTCGTGTTTTATTTTCCTTGATTCTTCTTGATCCCATTCTCAGTCTTATCCCCCATGAAAGTACTGTGAGGGACGTGAGGGTTGCAGAATCTCGCAGATTCCCTGTCAAGAACAAATTTGTGGTCCCAGCAGTCCCAAGATGGACTCCAGCTGTTAACACTGTCAGCATGTGGCTCCGCTACCGGGAGCCCGCATTGAATGACCAATTGAACTAGAGCTCTGAAGACCTGTTTCAGTGCTGGCGGGAAGGCTGAGACTCCGTTGTTGTCTTATCCCAGTCACACTTCTCCCTCAGTCCAAATCAGCTTTCCTTTATCCCTTTCCTTAAGCCTTGATTGCAAGACTGCAGCCCAAGGAATGCAGTGGCCCATAGAGACCCTCAGATTTTAGAAGCAAAAAGATGAAGACTTCAGTCTTCAAAGTCCTCTGTCAAAGTCTCTCCTTTAAAGAAGCCAGTCTGATTACAGGAGGAGCCAGTTTTAATGAGTATGACACACAGCATGCCTCACAAACAGGGTCATGATGGTTTGTACTTTTATCAACAGAGAATATTGTTGTGTGCAAACAGGTATCAAGGAATTAGTCAAACTTGCTGCCAGGAGGAAGCTTTTCTGAAGAAAGAAAAAAAAGTGTGTGTGTGTGTGTGTGTGAGAGAGAGAGAGAGAGACAGCACCTCTATGATTACAGCACATGTCAAATCCCTGCCAGTTCACACTAACTCTTGGCCGTGCTTTATATTTCTCATACTGCATTATAAGCCATAGGCACGTTTTGCAGAAGGAGACATTGTGCTTTTGACTATATGCTTTCTCTCCATTAGACAAGGCTTAGATTCAGCATCTCATCCCAGATGTGCAAATTTCAACTTTTGTATTTAAGTGAGTTTCAATATTTGCTATATGTTTGTGAATAATTTATTCTCTCTGTACATGTATAATGTGTATATACACATATGTGTTATATAGATCATACGTGTATAATTGTTCATGCCTTATTTTCCATTACGAAATCAATTTACGGGACAATTGTCCCTTAAAAACCTAAATATACTACCAAACAATTATATGGATTCTTTTTATCACTGACTTTTTGCTTTTGTAGTTTATTGCATATTTATGAATTACTAATTTAACATTTCTCTTTCCGCAAATGGCCACCCATTTGTCTTACCCCCGTTTTATCAAAAGCCTACCTTTGTCTCAGTGATTTGAGATGCTATCTTTACTATGTAAGGTGGTACCATGCTCTTTTAGTTATAAAGACGGAATATTTTACAGAATATTTTCTTGTTTTGTAGGATTGTGTATTTAATTTTTACTTAACTATTGTACCGTTGTTTTTCTACACGATCTTTAATATTAGCTATGATAATGTGAATGCAATCTTTTTGAGTTATTTATTGGAATCGTGTCACATTTTAAAGCTAACCTTTATAATGTTGAGTCATCTATTAGAAACAATTAAAATCTTCCCATTTATTAGGTCTACTTTAATGTTATTCAATTATTCTTTAAAAATTTTCTCAAATATAGTTTGCAGTATTTAAGTTAATTTTTGTGGTAAACAGAATAATGCCTGTTCCATGACATACACACACACAGGGTGTCATGCTATTACCCTAGTGACTTATCAATGTGTAAATTTACATTTAAGGAGGGATTTTACAGCTGTGATTAAGGTTAATGACTTGAGATGAGGAGATTATCCCTGAGTTCTGGTGGGGCTAACGTAATCATTAGAGTTTATAAAAGTGAAAGGAGAAAAGGTTAGAGAGCTGTGACATGAAAAGTACTTGACCAAGCTGTAATGGAAGAAGGCAGCCACAGCCCAGGAATGCAGTGGCCTTTAGAGACCCTCAGAGTTTAGAAGCAAAAAGATGAAGACTTCAGTTCTATAGCCAGAAGGAACACAATTATGTCATCTAGAATGAACAGGAAATAGCTTCTCTAATAGACCCACGAGAAAGAGCCTCTCCTGTCAACACATTGATTTTAGTACAAGGGGTATTATCAGACTTCTGACTTATTATACAAGGTAATAAATTTGTGCTGTTTTAAGCTACTGAATTTACAACATTTTTTACAGCAGCAATAGAAACTGATTTCTTTTAGAAAGTAATCTCGCTTGTTGCTGTTGTAAATGGACTTTTCCTTAGCATAAGTCTTTCTAACTGATAATTGTTTGTATATATTACAGCTATAGATTTCTGTATGCTAATTTTACACACTCATATCTTAATAAATTATTTTCTTATTAGATTTCCTTTATTGTTAAACTCTGTAGGGTTTTAAAGAATTAATGTCACAATGGCTGCAAATCAAGATAATTATATATCTTCCATACTAATTTGTATTGTACTGAGCTATTTCTCTTTTATAATTGCATTGGAAATATCTAGAACACAAGGATGAATAGTAGTGGAGATAATTGCATAATTATCTGTTCTATTCTATACATTATTAATGTTTACTTTGATCATTTTCACCTCCTTCCTTATACATTCTTTGGTTTTATTTTGTGGTCCTTTTTCTAGTCTTGGAACTGGATATTTAATTTCATATTAACATTTCAGTGACACTGATAGAAGTCCTAAGCATTATTAACCACTGCTTTACTGCTTTACAAATAAATGCCATAAGGCCAGATGTGGTGGCTCATGGTTGTAATCCCAGCACTCTTGGAGGCCAAGGTTGGCGGATTGCTTGAGTTCAGGAGATGGAGCTTGAGCTCAGGAGTTCGAGACAGCCTGATCAAGAGGGAGTATCTTTAAAAATAGCCAGGTGTTGTGGTGGGTCTCTATAGCCCCAGCTACTCAGGAGGCTGAGACAAGAGGTTTGCTTGAGCCCAAGAGTTTGAGGTTGCTGTGAGCTATGATGCCGTAACACTCAATCCCAGGGCAACTGAGGGAGACTCTGTCTCAAAAAATAAATAAATAAAATAAAATATGCCATAGATTGTGGTGTGTAGGTAGTCTTTATTATTATTAATATTCCTTAGAAATCCAGAAAGTGGCCTGCGCCTGTGGCTCAAGTGGCTAAGGCACCAGCCACATACACTAAAGGTGGCGGGTTCGAATCTAGCCCGGGCCCACCAAACAACAATGATGGCTGAAACCAAAAAGAAAGAAATCCAGAAAGTAATTTTATTTTATAATTTCACTGTAACCCAAGAGTTGGTAATGGAGAGTTTGGAAATTCTTATGTTTTTCTTATTAGTGTCATTAATAGTTTCTTGTTTATTATGTTGTGATTAGAAAAATACTAATCATAACATTTTTATATTATATAACTTACTGATGTTTGTGTGTGTGTTTAACTATCACATGAGCAAGTTTTGCTAATAGTTTTGTGCACTTGGAAAGAAAGCCCATTCTTGATTCTCAGAGTGAAATACACCACATCCACATAATGTAGTTTAGATCTCACCCTGGTTTCTGAGTCACTTCATCTGTCTTAGTGATGGGTATGAAAATCTCCTACTTAGTATTTTGCCTACCAATGTGTCCTTGCATACCCCTTGGTTTTTCTCATATGAGATTTGGCATTTTGCATCAAAAAGAGCCTGTAATTTTCATGTTTTTCTGGCTTCAGTCTTACAGTTTTTTGATCCCAGGATTCTTACTCTTGCTTTTTTCTTTCTGTTTGTCCATATATTTCTGTATTGCTTTTCAGAATAAAAAAAAAAAAAAAGAAAGAAAGAGAGAAAGAAAAAGACTCACATTGTTTTCAGCATATCTTATGTACAGCACATAATTGGGTCTTGATTTGAAAGCCAAATTGAAAATAGTTAAAAAAACAAAAAAAGTTAAGCCCATTCATATTTAGTGACATGACTGAGATGTCTGGCCTCAACTCAGTCACATTATTTTCCTTTTCTTTCTGTCTTTTTTTTTTTTCCTCCATTTTTTTGGCTGGGGCCAGGCTTGAACCCCTCACCCCCAGTATACAGGGCCACAGGGCCAGTGCCCAACTCCTTGACGTTCAGTCACATTATTTTACAATGATATATCTTAATGATATATATCTTACCCTGGGTTGAGTTTTAAATTATACCTTCAATTGCTATGACTCTTTTTTTTTTCCTTTTGCTTCATGATTACTCTTTGCCTTTTAATTAAAAACCATCTAGGAAAATAAATTTATAGTTTTGTTTGTGCAAGTAGTGTTACTTTTTAAAATGCCTGTAACTATTTTCTTATTTTTTTTCTTTTTACCATCTGATGTGTTTATTGTACCAGCATCTTTTAAGTCCCACTTATTGCCTATATGACAAATTAGATTATTCCACTTCTGTCATTCTCCATTCTTTTCCAATTTAAAATTATGTCTAGTGTCCCACAACATGGGACACTTACACTTCCATTTCCTCTCTCGTGTTCACTATGTCTTCTTAGATCTCTCTTTATTCACGTAAAAATATTTGCAATCAGATCTTTTGTGAGGTCTTCTCAATCACCTCTTAGATAATAGATCATCTCTACACAACTCATCAAAAAAGATTTGGCCTTTAAAGATCAATTTGACTGAATAAAAATCTTTGTTTCACACTTTCTTTGAAAGTTTTTTTTTCTTTTATACATTATTTTGCACAAAGCTTTTATTATTCCTATTTATCTTAAACTTGATATTATTCAGATTCCAAGCGTTTGCCTAGTCCTTGGAGCAGGGGTCCTCAAACTTTTTAAACAGGAGGCCAGTTCACTGTCCCTCAGACCATTGGAGGGCCAGACTGCGGGCCCCGGGATGAGTCGGCTGCTAAACAGGACAGGCAGTTGAGGCCAGATAAGTGTTCTGGGAGGGCCACATGTGGCCTGCAGGCCGTAGTTTGAGGACATCTGGATGGTATCATATCATTGTTTACATATGAATTTCCTTGATTAATACAGCTTAACTATGTTTTTATATACCTATTAGCTATTCATGTTGCTGTTTCTCTGATTTATCTTTTCATATAATTTTCTAATTGCCTATTCTTTTAGTGGTTCAGAGACATTTCTGCTTAAATTATCAATTGTCAAAATGAAAACTATATACATTTTTTTGGCTGGGGCTGGGTTTGAACCCACCACCTCTGTTATATGGGGCCAGCACCCTACTCCTTTGAGCCATAGGTGCCACCCCGAAACCTACATACTTTTAACAGGTTATTTTTGAATTAATTATATCTAAGATATTTTACAAGAAAAAACTTCCATGGATATAATGAATTCTATTTTTCTTATTATTTTGTACTTTAAAGATTTTTTACAAATGCTGTCAATTTTCCTCAGAAATTCCACATTTTCTTTGCATACTTATTAGTTTTATATTTCATGTTTAAATATCTACTTCATCTGAAGTCTACTTATAGGAGTCCAATATTATTTTTCTCTATATAGGCTGCACATTTTCTTAATATAATAAGCTAAAATGTTTATCCTTTTACCATTGCATTATGAAACCTCATTTATCATACATCTATTTCCCTAAGTGCATGGGCATTTAAAAATGTACCACATTGGCTCAGCACCTGTGGCTCAAGCGGCTAAGGCACCAGCCACATACACCCAAGGTGGCGGGTTCGAATCCCCAGCCCGGGCCCGCCAAACAACAATGATGGCTGCAACCAAAAAATGGCCAGGTGTTGTGGCAAGCACCTGTGGTCCCAGCTACTTGGGAGGTTGAGGCAGGAGACTCACTTGAGCCCAGGAGTTGGAGGTTGCTATGAGCTGTGATGCCATGGCACTCTACCCAGGGGGGGATAGCTTGAGGCTCCTTCTCAAAAAAAAAAAAAAAAAAGTACCACATTGCATTTGTCTATTTGTATGTTTCCATAGCATGCTGCAGAAAATAAAATTCTCTATGAAAAATATTTGCATAGCCATGCAGTGTGTATTTTTTTAGTAAAAAAAAAACAAAAACAATGCATTCCCTATTCCATTAATTTTATAGCCACACTGTCTAATAATTTCTTCAGTGGTGGCATGTTCACGTGTTGTTATCATTACCATACGGAGTGGCACATTTCTGTAATATTATTCCCAATAGAAATGGAAGCACTTTAAAGTTCTGTATTCAATGGCATAATCATTGTGTTGAGTGAGTATATTTAACTAGGAATTTGTCTTCTTTGCTGCACTGTACTATTTCCCACTATTTCTTTCTTCTGGAAGTCATCCTCAACTCACGTTGAAGAACAGAACAGAATACAGAAAAGAAGTTTTGGAAGAGCGCTCCTAAATATGTCTTTCAAGGATTCAAGTTTTACTCGAAAGGAATGTCTTCCAAAGTGAATTTACTCACGTTTCCCTTCCCATTAATTATGTAAATGCACATATATGAGTATGTAGCACAATGTGAAGTAAAAGTAACAGACAGTTTCTCAAAATGTGTTGTAATTCATTGTTTTTAATTTTTGCCTTAATGCTGTGGTGTTAGATGTTATAACCTTATTAAACGTAAAAAGTAACGATAATAGGCATAAGCCTTCTGATCAGTGTTCTCCTCATCTAACCCCCACTATGGAATTTTATTTTTTATGGTCTTTAAGTATTGTGATTTTATAGTCAATTATAATGAACATTTGAATTCTTATTTAGAAATCCCGCAATTAGTTTCAATTGTCTTTACTTCTGGGGAAACTAGACGATACCTTCTCTCCCAGTTCATAAACTCTTGTGGTAGACACTCAACGACATGGATAGTGTTCGAATACTCAGTTAGACCTGGCTGGCTGTGTTTGATTCTCTGCATTCACTGAGTTTTGTTTTCTGAGCCATGGGAAGGATTTAAAAGTGCACATCCTGAGACGTTCATAGGAGGCATGATCTGGCCATTCTTCTGATGCTTATTTTTTTTTTATTTATTTTATATAATCTTTTTTTTTAATCAGATCATAATTGTGTACATTAATTCTATCATAGGATACAGTGTGTTGCTTCCATATGCAGTTTGGAAAACTCTCATCCAACTGGCTAACATAGCCATCATGTCTTTCTCATAATTGTTGTGTTAAGACATTCATATTCAAC
>CAUYQV010058469.1:0-12241 GCA_963574575.1 Galagoides demidoff
GGCGGGCGCCTGTGGTCCCAGCTACTTGGGAGGCGGAGGCAGGAGACTCGCTTGAGCCCAGGAGTTGGAGGTTGCTATGAGCTGTGATGCCATGGCACTCTACCCAGGGGGATAGCTTGAAGCTCCGTCTCAAAAAAAAAAAAGAGAGATGGTTGGGGCTCTCTGTGGTGAGTGGGCTCTGTTGACTGATGCCTCACAGCAGGATGATCTAACAGGGGCACTCCTGACACAGGGATTTGCTCTCTAGAGCTGGTTGGATTCTGCATAGATATTTCCATTCCCCTGCCTTGTGGCAACTCTCTGAGATCCAGGTGAGCAAGAGGGACAAAGTAGGACAGTCCAAAAACCTTTACTTAATCCCTCTGCCCTCAGGATGGTACCCTCTGCCTCTGCTGAGCATCCTACAGTCCAGTCCACTGTCTTGCTCCTTCCTGCAAAGACTCTATCTCTAGTTTTCTCAGGGATGAGAGGGGGACATTTTCTTGGCAGAAGTAGGAAGAGGATCTAGGAATCTTACTGCCTTTTAAGCTGACTTTCAACACTTCATTCCACCTCCAGAAATATCTGGTGTTGCCACCAATCCCAGAGTTTTGGGGTTTCTTTAGTGCAAACCTGAGTGCTTATTTGCCTACATTATTATGGCCAAGGATTCTTTTTTTTTTTTTTTTTGTAGAGGAGAGGCCTCACTCTTGCTCAATCTGGTCTTAAACTCCTAGCCTCAAACAGTCCTCCCAGAATGCTAGGATAACAGGCATGAGCCACCACACCTGGCCTTTTCTTGTCTCTTCTAAGTCAATGCCACAAGTTGCTCTCCTTTCCAGCCGCCAACTATGTTATTATCATTTTCTCTGCTGATTTCTTTGTGGATTGATAGTTTTTAATTCTGATACTATTGTTTTAGTGGAATTTACAAGGGAAATAGAGGCTAATGTATCTGTTCCATTCACCATCTCTACCCACAGTATTGGCTCTTAAGTTTGGTTCCCTGAGCTTCGGCATCACCATCTGTAAGATGAGACAAGTGATCCCTGTACTAATACCTGCCCAGGAGTCTTTGTGAAAATCAGATGAGTTTTGTATAAAGATTTAGCAGCGGCTCAGCGCCTGTGGCTCAAGTGACTAAGGCGCCAGCCACATATACCTAAGGTGGTGGGTTCAAATCTAGCCTGGGCCCGCCAAACAACAATGATGGCTGTATCCAAAAAAATAGCCGGCCATTATGGCAGAAGCCTGTGGTCCCAGCTACTTGGGAAGCTGAGGCAGGAGACTCGCTTGAACCTAGAAGTCAGAGGTTGCTGTGAGCTGTGATGCCACAGCACTCTACCCAGCGGGATAGCTTGAGGCTCTGTCTCAAAAAAAAAAAAAGATGTAGCAGCATGTATGACTCTCCATTCTAAATGATGCCTGGTCTGAGGGTGGAAGGTACATTCCAGAGACCAGAACTGGAGAAAAAGCTGGCCTAGGCTGAGGGATACTGCATCAGTTACCTGTTGCCACAGAATGCCGCATAACAAACAACCACAAAACTTACTGGCACGTAGTAGCAAGTGTGTAGGTAACTTGGAAGTCTGGGGTTCCACTGATCCAGCCTGGGCAGGCTAAGATATTCTATAGATCTTGACTGGGCTCACCCTGGTGTCTAGGGCAGCTGACTGTCAGATGATCTAGGACACCCTTTCCTGGGACAACTGGGGCATGTCATTTCTGCCAGGTGTATTCTCATGGAGATGGCAGAGGGGCAAGAAAGCAAGTAGAAATAGGCAAATGCCTTTTACATCACATTTGCTAACACTGGCTGAAGTTAGCCCCATATACCCGAGGACAGGGAGAGACACCCTACTCAGTGGCAAAAGGTGTGAACTGCAGAAAGGGATAAACAATTAGGACCATTGATGCCAAGCTTTCCCAGGGTGCCCAGGCATGTCTCTCAAACAGAGTGCCCCTACCCTCGATTTTTTTTACTGCCAACCCCAGAATATTTTGCCTAAATAAGGAACCTGTGGTTTCTGGCCCCCTGATTTGCATTTATTTGAAAGAGTCCCTCCTTTACTTACTTTTCAGAAGACAGGCTGCCCATCTCTAAAACAATCAGGAATGATCTCTCTGACAGAGCAGCATGCTCCCAGGCCCAGACCAGGGCTGTAGATCACAGGCAACTGATTAAATCTGCTTAATTATTTGATTCAATCAGAAGTTGGCTTAATTATTTTCTTGCTTCTCACCTCTTTTGAATCCATTCTGGAAACTGATTATGTCTTTAGCACTAGCCTAGAGATAAGCGTTTCAATTGGGAAATGTAATTAGCCAAGGAAAATGAATATGGGAGCTGGCTTTTGTCAAAGCACCATTAAAACTCAACTCTGGTCAATACCAATGTGGTGTGAAGACAAAGGGCACAGTTTGCTCCTCCTGTGACTGGAGAGGGAAAGCCCAGCAGGAGATGGGAAAATAGGCAGCTTTAGATCTTGGCAAAAGGAAGCTCATTCATTCATTCTTGAGGTATTTCTTTTCTTTTTTTTTTTTTTTTTTTTTGAGACAGTTTCACTCTGACACCCTGGGTAGAATACCGAGGCATCATCATAGCTCACAACAACCTCAAACCCTTGGGCTCAAGTGTACTTCCTGCCTGAGCCTCCCCAGTAGCTGAGACTATAGGCTCCAACCTCCACACTCAGCTAGTTTTTCTGTTTTTAGTAGAAATGGAGTCTTAATCTTGCTCACTGGCCTCAGACTCCCAGAGTGCTAGAATTACAGGTCACACCCACTGCACCCAGCCCATTCCTGAGGTATTTTTTAGGCCAGCTCTGGACAGGATGCTGGAGAGATGAAAGATGAACAGCCATGTCCCTCGCCCCCAAAGAGTTTTCATCCAGGAGGGAGAGACACACACACACATAATGATGAGGTCAAAATGCTGTGGGGTATGCAGAGAGAGGAGCCTCTGACCCCGCCTCTGCACCTTCACAAAGCCCAACTCAGTGACACTGAGCTGGACTTTGAAGATGGGCTGACGCTTCCCAGGCAGAGCAGACCAAAAGAGGATTCTAGGTGAGGGCACAGCATGTCGAGGGTGTGGTTATGTGCAAGTACCGGAGCAAGGCCACCAAGGGCCTCGCAGGCCATCCCAGGGCCTCCCCAGTACAGAGTGCACAGTATGGCTGTGGGCCTCCTGCCTCAGTCTTCAGTTCCTCCCTCCCTCTTGCTCCTGCCTGCTCCTCGCACTTCACCCTCTAGAGTCTAGACAGAGTTAAAGATTGTCCTAAAGAGTTAATGGAAGTTGATGCTATATAACTTTGGAGGGAAACAACCATTTAGAACAACAGATGAGCATGTGAGGTTAGAATTGAAGGAAGGCTGGGGGACTGGGCAAGGAGTCTGTTCAGGGCAAAAGTTGCAGCCTAGACTGGGCTAGGCCATGTGGCATGTTGCATTGAGTGTGACTGTAGCACGAAATGAAAAATGGGCAATAAGCTGCCCAGCTGGGGAGAGCCTTTTAGAGGGCACTGAAGACCAGCTCCTTGGCCTTGGCCTCTGTGATGGGGATCATAGGCATAGGGCCCCTTCAAATTGCTGGACTGTGGCCGCTGCTTCAACCCCTGTCTTGCAAGCCTTTGCTTTCTTAGATGCTGTGAGTGCACAGGGCAGTGGTCTCTGGTTTGCTTGGACCTCTGCCTGAGACTGTGGCCTGTCTGGAATGCAGTGGAGTGGAAATGTTACCTGGCCAGGTGTCTCCTGCACCTGGGGAGAGAAAGGGAGACACCCGACCCCTCCACCCCACCTCCAGGGCCAAGGAAAAGTTGAGCCAGCACACCTGCACCCTCATTGCTATTCACCTTAGCCCTTAGCAATCCTTACAAAGAAGAATTCAGCCAAGGGTGGCCATGTGCCAACAGAAGTGGCCAGACCCTGCCTCCCTCTGAGACACACCCATGTCCACAGATCCCACCGTATGTGATCCAGGTATACATGCTCTTTAATGGGGTGATGACCAGCATGTGTGCAATTTTACATTCTGCTTTTTTAATGGGTAGGATCCTGAAGCCCCTTTCTCTGCCTTCCCCAGGTGGGACCTTTCTCACCTGTGAGGCTGGTGAGGGGAAAGACACTAGCCATTCAGGCTGTGGTTCCTGCATATTTGCGGTGCAACCTTGAACAAATTGCTTAACTTCTTTGAGCCTCAGTTTTGTCATCTAGAAATGAAAATAATACAACCACCTACGCTGTAGTCTTGTTATGAGGATTAAGAATAAAACTCTTAGTTTGGTACTTGCATTTAGAATGTATTAAACAAATGACTGGAATTATTTTGGAGGCTGCTAGGCCCAGCTCAAATTATCGCCTAGTGGACTAGCTGGGGGACCTCCGGCACCAGTCGTTTAATTTCTATGAGCCTCAGTTTCTTCCTCTGTAAAATAGGAATAAGGGTACCCTGCAGAGTGGGCAGAAGGAGCAAGCGGGTTAATTATTGCTTGTAGAAGGACTCTGGAAGTGAATGCCTTATGTCCTTATTGTAGTCCAGGACATTGATGGTCTTTACTCTGTCAGGTGATCTGAGAATGCAAATGCCCCTCGCAGGAGCCATCGAGCAAGACAGCAAGAAAGGAGGCAAGAACCTGGGAGATGGAGGAAGGCAGCGTCTGCACCCTCGTTCCCAGAGGATGGGACAATGTATGATATGTGTGGGAGGAGGTGGCCTTGCCCTGAGTCCGGTTCCAGAGGCTCCAGTGAGCATTCCCCACCTCCACCCTCACCCTTGAACTGTGGCACGGGATCCCCTCCCTCAGCAGAAAGACATGGAATGATCGGGGCCTGTGAGAGCTGCAGAAGGCCATTGTAGCTCATCACATCCAGTGTTGCTCATGCCCTCTTCCTGTCCCTTCGAGGTCTCAGCCCCAATCCTGGGCTGGGAGTGTAGGGTTCCCAGGGCAGGGTAAGACTAAGCCTCTGCCACCCTCAAGAGCCTCCATCCTGAGCCCCTGCTCCTCACCAGGCAGGCGGGCAAGCAGTTTGCTCAAGCTGGGGTTTCAGGTCCCCGAAGGCACCATGTGCTCTGAGCACAGAGCCTGGCAGAGGACAGCAGAGCAAGAGCACACAGAGGCTGTGCAGAGATATGACAGGGTTCTGATAACAGTCCACCTGATGTGTCTGAAGAATCAGGCGTGCGTCTTCCTGGCAGGGAGCGCAATTTCCTGTTAATGAGTTGTGAGAGGTTGGAACAAGTTATCAGAGGGAGGCTGGGCTGACTCGTTCCCAGGGGAACCACCAGGAGATGGAAGCCAGACCCCAGACTCAGCTATTTGGGGAACGTCTCTGCCAAGGGCAGAACTAAAGCTAGGAGCAAGAGCCTCCAGTCTAGGTCAGGACCTGCTGATGGACCTTGACTACTTGCCTGGAGCTTCTCTAGCCCTTGGCTGTGCCCCTCTGCCCCAGCAGGGAGTCCAGAGTCACTTCCCTTCGGCAGCCTCAGGCTCAATCCTGTGATGAATGACATCTCTGTGGTTCTTCTCTGCAAAGTATCACTCACATCTGTCATCTACTGTCTCACAACAATCTGTGTAAAAGTGAGGCTCAGAGGTGAATAAGCAAGGTGCCCAAGGTCTTTCACTTTGCTAGGTGTATTTATTTAAGGTACTGCTACCTGCTGTAACAGGTAACCCAGAGACTGTGGGAGAAGCATGAAGGAAGCTCTGCTTTTCACTGTGTCTCAGGGAGCCAGGGTGATGGAGGAACCAGCATTTTCAGGTTTTGACTCTCAAGGCCACTGTGGCCTTGGAGAATCCCCTGGGTGACTTTTGTGGAACTTATGCCCACATCCCATTGACTAGAACTCGATCTGGGCACTCCCACCAAATGCAGCAGGGCTGGGAGATGTTGTCCCTACCTAGGCAGCTATTTCCGCACAGTAGCTCTGCCCTGCTGGGCACAGTAGAGGGCATTTCCCTCAAACACAGCCTGGGGACCCCAGATGAGAGTTCCTGGTGACACTTAAAAATCAACAAGTACCAGCATGATCTGAGACCAAGAAGACATTGGACCCTCTGAGGAGCCTGGACCTCCAAACACTATTCCATTCTTCTCAGCAGCATCCCTCCTGCTCCTTAGTTTGCTTCTAATCCATACTGCTGCTCACAGGCCCAATCCAACTGACAACCCTCCATGGCTTCCCTTAGCCTGTGTTCTCAGGAGGATGGAAGGGTAGGAGCCGGCAGTGTTGTCTCCCCCATCTCCTCCCCACATGCCTGCATATATCCCTGGTCAACTTTTCACCTCAGGGCCTTTGCACGTGCCATATCTCTGCCTGAAGTGTCCTTTCTCCAACTCCTCACCCTGCAGACTCCTGCTCATCTTTGATCCAAATCAGAAGTCACCTATGAGGCTCCCTCAGCAGAGTTAGCTGCTCAGCCACATTTGTTAAGAACTTACTATGTACCAGGCACTGTGATAAAGGCTTCCTAGGAGTTAAACTAATTTATCTCCCAAGTCTATGAGGTGGGCACCCTATTTTTTAGATGAGAAACTTGGGTCTCTGGGAGATGCAGGAACTCATGTGAGTTCACACAGTTAATGAGTGGCAAAGTCAAATTCCAAACCCAGGTCCCTGTGGCTCACAGCTGAGCCTTGACATCTGCACAAACTTCCACCTATTATTAGCACTGGTCATGATGCATCGTAATTATCCATTTCCTTACCATCTTCCTGTGACTTTGTTTACTATCTCTGAGAGAGCAGCAGTGATCTCCCCAAGGGCAGAGGTTAGGCTGATCCATGCTGGGGTCTCCTTTGCCACTGCCCCCACCCACACGAAGGCCAAGATTTGGATGGTGATTTTTCTCTCAAATAAAATCCCTTGCCCTCTGAGAGCCAGAAAGAAAAATTCCTCAGATTATTGTCTGTCCTAATCCCCTCCCTGCTTGCCTGTCAGTTTTTGAAAGTTACCCTGAAACCATGTGAAAAGGATCTGAGAGGCGTAGACCGGCCTTCTCCGCGCGTGATTAAGTGCTATGGCTTTTTAATGACTTGAGCTGTGACTTCCGTGGATTGACAAAAATGGATTACCATATATTTCTGAAAACTGTGTTGCCAAAATCAAATTATTTTTCAGTTTCCTCAGTCTTCCTCAAAAACCTTTGCTGAGAATGACAAATACTCGTGGCTTTAATTGTTCAGTCACACAAGGGTGGTGCCTCCCGAGTTCCGAGTTCCGAGAACTGCTCTGGCCAGGAAAGACTTGAAATGCTCCTGGGTTTCGATCTTTGGGAAATTGAACTGTGTGTTTTCTCTGAAGCAGAAAGCTGCCTTCCAGGCTACTGCACGTTTGCTGTGTTTGTGAATTGTTTAGGCCCTGAGATCTAAAGCAGAGGCAGCTCTCACCCTGGAAGCACGCTGAGGGCTGTCATGCCAGGATGAGACTGGGGTTGTCTGTGAGCAGTGGGCATGAGTGGAGGAGAGGGTGTCTCTCCTTCCCCCTCCTGTGCCCTGCGCCTCATTCATGCCACCCACACCTTCGGGGGTGGTATCCTTGGTGCCTTCTGACAGAGGTACATTCCCTACTGGCTCCGAGATGTTAAGTCCTCCATTGTGGTCACTGGGCTTTCATGTTTTAAGTAGAAGCCAGTTCTTCTGCCTCTATCACTGCTGTCTCCAGAAAAATCAAATGAAAAGCAATTCACAGGCACCTCCTGTAGTCCATTTACATTTAAAGGGGAAAAAAACCCAACAAACCTCATTATGCATCTCTTAGCGCTGTTGTTGCTTTAGTAACACACATTATTCCCCTTTCACAGAGGAGCTCACAGGGTAAAGTAGCTGACTGGAAGTCACACAGTTGGTAACAGACAAAGGAAGGTTTGATTCTAAGTCTACCTGATCCCAAAGTGCCTCCTTTCCCTGTCCTTTGTAGGAAATCCATCCCGGGCCCAGACCTCCCTCTCTATTAGGTGGTCAGCACGAGTGACTGTGTTATTTTCTGTGTGTCCAAATATCTTTCCAGTTAAGGGGAGGAGGAAGAGTGGCTTCTATTAGATTCTTGAAGGGCCTATAAACCAAAGAAAGGGAAGACCTCGGTCTGTAGAAGAGGGTGGGCTGGTCTGTCACCAGATGCTAGAGATGGGTCGTTCAGGGACCTGATGGAGGGAGAGCCCACCTGGTCAGGCCCCTGGTGAGGCTTGCTCTGGGCTCCTCAGTGTCTCTCTGGTTTAATTTAGTGCACACTTACTTAAACCCTATCAACCACTCGGCATCGTGGTAGGCTCTTTGATGGTTCCAAAGATGAATCTGGCAGAATCTTTGCCTTCTAGGCTCCCATCTGTCAGAGAAAGAGATCAACATGGTCCCTCCTGTGAGTCACCCTGGGCCAGGAGATTGGCAGTGGGCCCAGAGTGGCGGAGAGGAGAGGAAGAACACCCTTGAAGGGACCCAGGGAGGCTTGGTGGAGACAGTGGTGCTAGGCTGTGTATTGTGGTGTGGGGCTCCTGTGGATGGTGCCCAGGCCCTCCAGGGAGAGGCAGTACCTGCTGCAGAAGGAGCTTTGCTCCTGCTCAGAGGTGGGAGGGACAGTCAGGCCATGCCATGGGGCCCTGAGAAAGTGGCCTGGTGTCTTGAGGCTGAGGGCACGTCCCTGGTGCCCTCTGTGCCAAGCCTAGTCTGCGAAGCTGGGCAGGAGCAGAATGGCACAGCAGTGAAGGGCAGACCCACCAAAGCAGATAGGCTGAGTTGAATCCTGGCTCCCTGCTTATTAACTTTGAGAAATTTACAAGGTTCTATAAGCCTCAGTTTCCCCACCTGTAAAATGGGCAGGAACTATATTCTCCTCATCAGGTTATTATAAGACTTAAAAGGTTTCTGCTTCCACACAGGCTTGGTGACTTCCTGCCCAGGCAGTCTACATCCAGCATTGTTGGTGATCTCTAGCCCTCAGGATGCTTTACAAGGTGGAGGCAGCTAGTTAAGTGGGAGGTCCAAACTTGGGTCTTTGTGGCTTCAAGGCTTAGCCCTTTCTACTGACCCATTGCCTGCAGGTCAGCTATTCCAGCAACTAGAAGGACCCTCTCTGGAGGCCCTGCTTCATACCAGCCTCTCTTGGCACTGCCTCTGCCATCTCTTTATGTTTCTCCAGGCATCTTTAATTTCCTTTCTTTTCCCCTTTCCAGTAATCATCATTCATCTTGTTACACATCTGCACCTCTTGGTTCTGGTCCACAGGTTGTGTTTGCCATGAATCAATGCATAGCTCAGTGTGGCCACAGCATATTCCTAGGAGAGCATTGTGATCCTGCGCCCATAGGCCTAGGAGGCCCTGGCCCTGTCAGAGGCAGCTGACAGCTCCCTGAGAGGGGCTGAGGGGAGGTTTCTGGTCACAGCTGTGCTGAGCTGTGTGACTTTGGAACTATCACTGCTGCTTTCTGAGCTCCAATTTGTCCATCTGCCCTTTTCTTCTTTTGGAGGTGTTTTGAGATGAAAGCAGTTCAGAGCTTGCTCTACAGCATAGTCAGTGGGTTTTTAAACACAAGTATCCAGGTCAGACAGTACCTTCAGCATTTATTTTAAAACAAAATGTTAACATTTTATAGACACACTCCATTTTCCAATGAGGAGCTGCGCCAGTACACTGCTTCCATGAGTCATGTCTATCTATATTGGTCACAGGGAACCTCATTGAGCATGCAGGCCCCCTCTACCTACAGTGGCAATGGAGCATGGCATTAGTTTGGGAAGGCTGGAGGAAGCCATCAGTCCCACCAGGGCCCTGCCATATGCAGCTGTCCATTTTGCGCCTCCAACAGGGATTTCCTCCATAACTGGCCACTGCTATGGGCATTGGGACTTCTCCAGGTACAGGAAGCCTGGTAAAGTGATGGAAATCCCCAAGAAAGTGCTGTTGACTTTTTCCCTAGCCATTCATTTATTCACCAGCACTTGTGTTCATCTTTTTTGTAGTTGGCATAGGTACAGATTATGGGGCCACTGGGAAGAGTTAGAGCCCGTCACTGGTCCCGGGATTCACAGGCATATAAGCAAAGATGTATGATGTGGCACAAGCAGTGCTGAGACAAAATCACCCACACAGCAGAGCCAGGTGGGCATCAGGGATGGAGTGGTCAGTTCTGTTTAGTGGCTGAGGAATGTCTTAGGAGAAGGCCGAATGCATGATCTGAGGCCGGAAAATTGAGGAGGTGTTTCCCAAGCCAACACTAAAAAGGAAGGCATCCACACAGGGGGCCCATGTCAGCACATACCCCAGGGTTGTGGGGAGCTGTTAGTGGTTTATTACAGAAATAGCAGGAGAGAGAGATAAGGCTGGAGCTAAGGCCTGGACCATGGACTCCGCACACTGCACCCTAGAGATTGAACTTGGAAAACAGAAAGGAGAGAATTGAGGGCTTTGAAACAGAGCAGTGACATGATCAGATCTGCTCATCTTTTATTAATAAGACTCTAGTACGAGCATTCTGTTGGTTTCCCGGAATAGCTCCTAAAAAATATCTTTCCTCCCAGAGTTTCCAAGAAATCTTTGCCTGGAAGCCCTCAGCCTCTGAGCATAACTGTATGTGACCCAGGAAATAGCCATCATGGGAATATTCAAGAAAAATATCCTGCTAAAAAAAAAAATAATAATAAACAAACAACAAAACCCAGACCAGATAGAAATGGAGAAACTCTCCCTAGAAGAGTTGTATGCAACCTTGCCATAGGAGCTGATATGGTTTTAAATAATATACTCTGGGGTAGTAGGAATATCACTTTAATTAATCTTCCTAGAAACCCATGTGGCAGAACACTCCAGTTGCTATTACTGCATAACAAATTACTCCAAAGCTTAGTGGCTCAAAACAAGTATTTTGTTAATATTATGCTCACAAATTTAATGGGTCAGGAATTCAGAAAGGGGACAACTTATCTCTGTACCATCATCATGTATGGGCCCTCAGCTGGAAAGGCTTTGAGACTAAGGCTGGCTCCGCAGCTGGGGGCTGGTATTATCTGGAAGCTTTTACATTCATATTGCCGGGATTGATGTTGGCTATTTGCTAGACCCACAGGCAGAACTGTCAGTCAGAAAACTGACATGTGGCCTCTTAGTGTATTTTCTTCTTGGGGGCTATCTTGGGCTTCCTCACAATATGGTGGCTGGTTCCAAGATCCAGCATTCCAAGAGGTAGGATATGGAAGCTACCAGTTTCTTAAGGTCTGAGCCTAGAAAATAGCACTTATCCCTTCTGCATTTTCTTTTGGTCTGGGTAATTATAATAGTCTGTCCAGGTTCAAGGGGAGGAGCCATCCTGGGATGGGATCTACCATGGCAGCCATCTTTGGGAAAATGTGATCTGCCACACAACCACAAGAATTTCTGTGGAGGCTGAGAAAAACATTTGCATTGTTTCTTTACAGTTTAAGGAAAGTCTCTGAGGATTATGTCATTAAATTAAATGCAACCATTAGTGTGTGGCTCTGGGGATACCGTGGTAATAGACTATGCCTTGGGTGATTTTTTTCCCTTCTAAATGTTCTTCCTAGAGTGTGTGCTGCCAACCTGACCCATTTCTCTTTGCTAATGTAATATTGCATAAAAACCTTGTCACCATTAATATAGCAGAGCCAGCAGCAAAGTGGGATACATAAGTGGTCTAGGAGGTTAGTGGGGTCCTGGTAAGGCAGCCCCTGGAAAGGAGGTTATGGGAGCTGGAGGTTCATTCCTTTGTAGAGACTGACTGACAACACAAAGCTTTTCATGGGGCAATGGCTTAGGTATGCTTGGTCGCCCTGGTCAGTGTGGCTACGGCCTGGTGAGAAGGTCTTCTTTGTCTATTGGCAGTAGCCCCTGGAGTAGACAGTTAACCTTGCCCTGGACATGTGCCCTGTGGGACCACAGATGCCCACATGATGAGCTCATTTTGTTCAACCCAACACGTTTAGCAGAGTTCATTGCCTCTGAGTGTCAGACATAGTCAGGCATGGGGAGTTGTGAATGAGCCACAACTTCCCATGCCTGACCTCAGGGCAGGAGGCCCTTTGTTTCCTGTTGTAGGCTAGACCATGTTTTAGGCTAGGAGTCCTCAAACTTTTTAAACAGGGGGCCAGCTCACTGTCCCTCAGACAGTTAGAGGGCTGGACTGTGGGCCCCGGGACGAGTCAGCTTCTAAGCAGGACAGGCAGCAGCGGCAAAAACACCCGATAGGCCGGATAAATGTCCTAGGCAGGCTGCATGTGGCCTGCAGGCCATAGTTTGAGGACGCCTGTTTTA
>CAUYQV010058470.1:0-16811 GCA_963574575.1 Galagoides demidoff
TTCCCTCAGCGCTCCCCGAGCTAGATGTTCAGTGACTGTAGCTTTCTAGATTCAACCAGCACTGCTGTCGCCCGTCGACACAACTGCCCACCCAACTGACCTAGCACAACTCGGCCCTGGAAAAATATACCTCGGCAGCCAGTCCCTACGGACACCGGAGAAAACGCAACCTCCGTCAGCTCGCGGCTTAGAGCAGACGACCGAACCCCGCCCTCTACCTTTCTGATTGGATAAACGTATACAGGAACATGAGGCGTATTGGTCTGTAGCAGAGGGGCGGGCCATAGCGCAGGAAAAGCAGAGGAGGAGATGGGTGGAGACGAGGGTTTTGGCAGAAACTGTCCTTTCGCTACCTCCTGATTGGACGATAGTATGACTTCGGCAATTGCGTAACCCACCTTTCGTAAGCGCTTCCGCACATCTCCCCATACATTACGAGAACGGAAGTTTAAGCGATCCTATTGGTTGTGATCTTCCGGCCGCGTGGCCAATCAAGAGCAGGAATAAGGTGACTTTGCCTCTTTTCTGGAGGCTGGATCTTTCCGACGGTAGCGAGTAATGTGGGTTCCTTTCGGCGCATAGCTTCTACGTAGCCAAATGCGGATGGAGAATTTCTTATGGTGACTAGGGCACTTCCACTGAGGGTGAGGAATAATTTAAGTACTTAGAACCAGGCCTTGAAACAACTACATATGCTCCGAAAGCCTAAGTAATAGTTCAGTCTTTGAACACAAAGGAACGTCTCCTTCCGGCCCTCCGTGGTGTTGCCGAATGTGCCGTCATGGTTCTCTGGCTGAGTCCTTGGACACAAAGTTGTCAATGTGACGGTAGCTCCGCCTCGGCGCAAGCGTCTCTGGGATTTGTAGTCCCGACGCTCAAGTGCGTCAGCTTTAAATGTGGTTGTTAACGACCTACGCTTCCCGGGCTGTGGCTGTGGCTCCGTGAGCGGGTAGCGGGTCCCACATTCTGAGGGTGGCGAATTCGAACCCCGCGCGGCCGAGATTCTGCGTACACTTCCTTCTGCTGCGTAGAGAGCGCGCATCTAAGAATGCGCACAGTTAATAACATCCGCTGGTTTTGATGTGTTTTGTTCGGCTTTTTTTCCTTTTTGTTTATCAGAACTTGGGGAAAAGTAGAAAGGTTTCACACATGTTTGAAAAGTAACTGATAGTGTTTCCAACAGACATCTCATTTACGAGGGGCGCCTGTGGCTCAGTGGGGAGGGCGCCGGCCCCATATACCGAGGGTGGCAGGTTCAAACTCGGCCCGGCCGAACTGCAACAACAACAAAAAACAGCTGGGTGTTGTGGGGGCACCTGTGGTTCCAGCTACTCGGGAGGCGGAGGCAAGAGAATCGCCTAAGCCCAGGAGTTGGAGGTTGCTGTGAGCTGTGACACCACAGTACTCTACCCAGGGCGACAAAGTGAAATTCTACAAAAAAAAAAGGAAAAAAAGAACATTTCATTTACTACTACTGTGCCTGCAGCTCTGCTAGATATTCGTGATTATTGCACTAAGTAGATACTGCAATTCTCTGTACGCCCTCAGTAGAGTGCTGTGACATCACAGCTCACAGCGACCTTGAACTCTCAGGCTCAAGCGATTCTCTCGCCTCAGCCTCCGAAGTAGCTGAGACTACAGACGCCCTGCTGTTTTTTGTTGCCGTTGCCATTGTTCTAGCTGGTCCGGGCTGGGTTCGAATCTGCCACCCTCCGTGCATGTGGCTGGCACCGTGACCACTGTGCTACAGGCGCCGAGCCTAATTTAAAATTTTAAAATGAAGGCGGCCTCTGTGGCTCCGTGGGTAGGGTGCCGGCCCTGTATACTGAGAGTGGCGGTTTCAAACCAGGCCCCAGCCAAACTGCAACAAAAAAATAGCCAGGAGTTGTGGCAGCGCCTGTAGTCCCAGCTACTCGGGAGGCTGAGGCAAGAGAATGGCCTAAGCCCAAGAGCTGGAGGTTGCCTTGAGCTGTGATGTTACAGCACTCTATTGAGGGCAACAAAGTGAGACTCTGTCTCTTTAAAAAAAAAAAAAAAGGGGGCGGCACCTGTGGCTCAGTGGGTAGGGCACCCAACCCATATTCTAAGGGTTGGGGGTTCAAACCCGGCCCTGGCCAAACCGCAACAACAAAAGCAAAGTAGCCGGGTGTTGTGGCACCTGTAGTCTCAGCTACTCAGGAAGCTGAGGCAAGAGAATCCTTTAAGCCGGAGAGTTTGCGGTTGCTGTGAGCTGTGATGCCACAGTACTCTACCAAGGGCAACATAGTGAGACGCTGTCTCAAAAAATAAATAACAATAAAATACAATAAAAATTTAGAATGAGCTGAGCACTGTGGTATATGTCTATAATCCCAGTTATTTGGGAGGCTGAAGCAGGAGGATGATTTAAGCCCAGGAGAGACCACCCCAATCTCAAAACAAAAAAGACTGCATTCTCATTCTCACTGTACAGAGCTCAACCAGGGAAATAGAACCGGTGGGAGCTAGATAGTGAGAGTCTGGTTCTTGCAGCTACAAAGGTGGGCACCCTTCCTTGATGCTGTCTTGAGCAGCTTAGGAAGGACAAGGGCCAGCACTTTGTCTTGGTGCTGCCCCACCCTTAATCCTACCCCCAGTCACTCCCATACCAAGGGGAAGGAGGAACACTGCCAATCTCTGAAAGAGCCCAGGGAATTCCCCAGCCCAGGAGGCACTGCAGGATTGGAAGGTGACCCAGAGTACCCTAAGGCTAATTATGTTAACTGCCCCATCAGAATGGATCTGTGGTGACTTCTGAACCATGAAGAGGGCCCAATCCAAACACTATTTTAAAACAAGACCCCAGATCATAATCCGAGCCTCTTGACAAGAATGGGTTTGTTCATTGTTGGTGGCGAACATATCCTACTTTTCCTCAATAAACCTCATTTGGGGCTGTCCTTGTTTTCATGTTGTTGTGGGAAGATGAGGCCCAATGGAGAGAATGAACACCCAAACACCGTATTTAAGAGGAAAAAGGCTTTATTATGGCAGAATATATAAAAGGTAGAATATATATATATATACCAGCAATACATAATGTTTGATTGAATATAGTCTAGCTGTGACCAGATGAGAGTCCAGCTGCCTGTCACTGTCAACCAATATGCAGAGACGGGAGTGGGTCCACCAAACTTTGTCAAAAGGCCAGCGATTCTGGAGAACAGTCAAACAGTATCCCCTCTAAGATTGTTCTGTTCTTCCATTTCCAAAATGATAGTTTTAAACAAAAGTTCAAAGCAAAGACCACATTAACCCTTTTTAAGAATAATAATCAGCATAACTCAGTGACCTATTAAAACATTTCAATTCAAAAGTTAATCTCCTACAGCAGCATCTGTGGCTCAGTGGGTAGGGTGTCGGCCCCATATACCAAGGTGGCAGGTTCAAACCCAGCCCTAGCCAAACTGCAACAAAAATATAGCTGGGTGTTGTGGCAGGTGCCTGTAGTCCCAGCTGTTCAAGAGGCTGAGGCAAGAGAATTGCCTAAGCCCAGGAGTTGGTGGTTGCTGTGAGCTGAGATGGCACGGCACTCTACCGAGGGCAATAAAGTGAGACTGTCTCAAAAAAAAAAGTTAATCTCCTAAATCAGTACACCTAAACTACTCAAGATAGCCATCTTTACGGTGGGAGCTAAATTTAGAAAACAAAAAGTATGGGAGACAAGAAATAAGGTCACTGAAGCCCTAAACCAACCAGGCAGATCTCTGTCCTGTTGGCCCTAGTCTGACTGACTCCATCTTGTTTTCTCACTACCTGTGCTTTCATAGCCATAGAACTTGGGATCATTCATTTGAGAGTGGCCCTTGAAACTTGGGAAGTCATTCCATGGAACCATGGTTTTGTTTTGTTTTGTATTGAGACAGAGCCTTACTATGTTGCCCTTGGTAGACTGCTGTGGCGATACAGCTCACAGCAACCTCAGACTCTTGGGCCTAAGCAAATCTCTTGCCTCAGCCTCCCAAGTAGCTGGGGCTATAGGCGCCCACTATTTTGTTGTTGACATTGTTGTTTAGAAGGCCTAGGCCAGGTTCCAACCTGCCAGCCCCAGTTTATGTGGCCGGCACCCTAGCCAGTGAGCTATGGGCACTGAGCCCAAGGAACCAGATTTGACATTTTGTTGTGAGAAAGAAAAGTAGCTCGGAGAGTGTGAACTATTAGGTGTGCAAAATTTGTCAGGGTCAGAAAGAGGCCTTAGATGAGACTTCAGTCTCCGCTGACCACCCCCGTGTGCCCAGAGGCAATTGTTCTTTCTTTCCTTCCCAGTGATTTCCAGATTAGCTGATAAATGACCTAAAATTTTATCACAAGTTGCACAGGGTGAACCTCATCCATTATCCTCATGTTCCAGGAATGTGTGGTAGCTACAAAGAATGTATAGCCAATCAATGGCTGATGTTATTTTATTTTATTTTATTTATTTATTTTTGTAGAAACAGAGTCTCCCTTTATCACCCTTGGTAGAGTGCTGTGGCCTCACACAGCTCAGAGCAACCTCCAGCTCCTGGGCTTAAGCGATTCTCTTGCCTCAGCCTCTTGAGTAGCTGGGACTACAGAAACCGGCCACAACACCTGGCTATTTTTAGAGAACACCTTGCTCTGGTTCAGGCTGATCTTGAACCTGTGAGCTCTGGCAGTTCACCTGCCTTGGCCTTCCAGAGTGCTAGGATTACAGGCCTGAGCCACCGTGAGCAGTCCTGGAGATAGGATCTTGCTGTCTCCCAGGCTAGAGTGCAGTGGCCTGATCATAGCTCACTGCAACCTCAAACTCCTGGGCTTAGTGATCCTCCTTCCTTCTCAGCAATCCTTCCTCCTCAGCCTCAGTCTTATGCCACCACACCTGGCTAATTTTTGTGTATGTTTTATAGAGATGGGGTCTCACTAAGTGGCCTAAACTGGTCTCAAGCTCATGGCCTCAAGGGATCCTCCCACCTTTGCTTCTCCTTATATGTTTTTCCTTTTTTTTGGTTGCAGCCATCATTGTTGTTTGGCGGGCTGGGCTGGATTCAAACCCATCACCTTAGGTATATGTGGCTGGCGCCTTATAGCCACTTGAGCCACAGGCGCCGAGCCGCACCTCTGCTTCTCAAAGGGCAGGTATTACATATCAGAACTACTTTGCCCAGCCTTTTTCCTTTAAAAACCCTCTTGTAGCTACTACTAACTGGAGTACCCAATTTGAATCTATGCCTTCAGGGAGGCAGTCCTCAAATTTGGCCCAAATTAACTCTCTCCTTATATTAAGTTGTACTTCAGACCTTTTCTTAAAGTTGATAGTCTTAAATTTGTGAGAATGGTTATAAGCATACAAGATGTATGAACCAATCCTAATTTTCCTCTCTCTCTCTTTTTTTTTTTTTTGAGACAGAGTCTCACTGTGTCTCCCTCAGTACAGTACTGTGGCATCACAGCTCACAGCAACCTCAAACTCTTGGGCTTAAGCGATTCTGTTGCCTCAGCCTCTTGAGTAGCTGGGACTACAGGCACTGACCACAATGCCTGGCTATTTTTTTGGGTTGCAGTTGCCATTGTTGTTTTAGCAGGCCTGGGCTGGGCTCGAACCCACCAGCTTCAGTGTATATGGCCAATGCCCTACTCACTGAGCTACAGGCGCCGAGCTATGTTTTCCTCTCTATTAAAATATATGTCTTTTTTTTTTTTATTGAATGGTAACTATGTACATTAATGCACTTCTAGGGTACAGTGTGGGGTTTTCACATGCAATTCAAAATACTTCCATCGAACTGGTCAACACAGCCTTCATGTCATTTTCTGTTATTGTTTTAAAACGTTCAGATTCTACTCTTAGAAAGATTCACTTGTACCCCTGTAAGATAAACCTCAGAAGTGATCCCTCCAATCCCCCTCCCTCCACCCATTCCCCCCTCCCTTCTAAAATATATGTCTTAATAAAAGTTCTTTAAAAGGAGCAGCCCAAGCCTCAAACTCCATTCCAACCTGCCTTATTTGTTTGGCTAACACCTAATACCTTCCTTTTGAAGTCTCTGGCCTAAATCCTAAGGTCTGTATTTGTTGCTCAAATCTTGAATCCCAAAACCTCTTGGAGGTTTCCCAATAAACAATAAGCCTACACCTAGGCATGCCTGCCTCTGCTATGTAAGGAGTACTTCCTGGCGGGCCACCAGCTCTGGAAATGTCAACAAGCCTGTCTTTGAAACCAGAGGGTGGGTGGGGTGAGAACATCCAGTGACAGGTGCCAGCTGGCTTATACCCAGTCACTATGCTAAATTGCTCTTCTCAAGATAAGGGGTGGTATAACTCCTTCAGTTTTAGGATGAACTTTACCATCACCTCTTTAAGTTTAAACAGATGAAAGTTGGGAAAGAGACCAGGCTAGTGTTGAAACTTGTAATTATGCTTATCAAAACCACCACCTACCTCCAGAAAATTTTTTTCACAGAGCTGCTCTGGTGTATTCGGGGCGGCACCTGTGGCTCAAAGGAGTAGGGCGCCAGCCCCATATGCCGGAAGTGGCGGGTTCAAACCCAGCCTGGGCCAAAAACTGCAAAAAAAAAAAAATGGTGTATGGACTAGTATAAACTGTATGTTCTCTTCTTGTGACTTCAAAATTAAAAGAATGAACAAATGGCTACACTGAATGGGGTACAAGGAGAAGAAAAGGGACAGCCCAGAGTATCTGACACAGCAGTGTTTGGGTCTTCTATTTATTTATTTATTTTTTTGAGACAGAGTTTCACTTTGTTGCCCTTGGTAGAGTGGTGTGACATCATAGCTCACAGCAACATCCTGCTCTTGGGCTTAGGCCATTCTCTTGCCTCAGCCTCCTAAGTAGCTGGGACTACAGACGCTCACCACAATTCCCGGCTATTTTTTTTGTTGCAGTTTGGTTGGGGCAGGTTCGAACCCGCCAACCTTGGTATATGGGGCTGGTGCCCTACTCACTGAGCCACAGGCACTGCCCAGGGTCTTCTATTTAATTAAGGATTAAGTGGAATACTACTTGGTCATAAAGAGATGGAGACTTTATGTCTTTTGTATTAACCTGGATGGAATGGAAACATGCTCTTCTTGGTAAAGTGTCCAGTGTACCCAGTTCTAATATGAAGCCAGGAGACAATCTAATACCCACCCACATAAGAGAAAACTCAACTCACGCCTGTAATCCCAGCTCTGTGGGAGGAAGAATTGCTTGAGCTCAGGGATTTGAGACTTGCCCAAGCAAGAGTGAGACCTCGAGTCATAAAAAAAAAAAAAAAAAAACAACCACTGGGCACCTGTAATTCAGCAGCTAGGGCGCCGGCTACATACACCAGGGCTGACAGGTTCAAACCCAGCCCAGACCTGCCTGCCAAACAATGATAACTACAACCAAAAAATAGCCGGGCATTCTGGCTATTGGAGATTGCTGTGAGTGATGCCACAGCACTCTACCCAGGGGGACAGCTTGAGACTCTGTCTCAAAAAAAAAAGAAAAAAAAAAGAGAGAATTGCTTAAGCCCAGGAGTTTGAGGTTGCTGTGAGCTATGACGCTACAGCACTCTACCCAGGGCTACAAAATATAACTTTGTCTCAAGGGAGGAAAAAAAAAACCCAAAAATGACAGGGCACTGCAGTGAGCACCTGTAATCCCAGCAGCCTGTAACCCAGAGGCTGAGGCAGCGGGATGCCCACAGCCAGAGTCTGAGGTTGCAGTGAGCATGACGCCATTGCCCTCTGCTCAGGGCATAGGGTGGGACTGTCTCAACAAAAAAAAGAAAAAGAAAACTCAATTCAAGTTGGAGGGAGGGGGAGGGGGAGAGGAAAGAGAGGGATTGGTGTGCTTCCACTTAGTGGGCACAGTGTTTGTGTATGTGGCACACCTCTTGGGCATGGGACACAACTACAAGAGGGACTATACCTAACAAAAGCAAACATTATAACCTGGTTGTTCACACCCTCACGTTAGCCTGAAATAATGAAAAAGAGAGGCTGGGCACGGTGGCTCACACCTGGAATCCTAGCATTCTGGGAGGTCGAGGCCCATGGATTGCTTGAACTCATGAGTTCAAGACCAGCCTGGGCTCAGACTGATCTTGATGCCCTTTGGATTTTTCCATATTTAATGTAATTTCTTTTTTGTCTTTTCTTCTTGGAGACAGAGTCTCACTCTGTTGTCCTGGGTAGAGTGCCATAGTGTCATAGCTCACAGCAACCTCAAACTCCTGGGCTCAAGTGATCCTCCTGCTTCAGCTTCCTGAGTAGCTTGGACTAAAGGCACTACCACAACACTCAGCACATTTTTCTATTTTTTAGTAGAGATAGGGTCAGGTTGGTCTTGAATTCCTGAGCTGAAAGGATCCTCCCTCCTCATCCTCCCAGAGTGCAGGTGTGAGTCACCTTGCTTGGCCTGGAACTTTTTTTTTTCTGACAGGGTCTCTCTCTGTTACCAGGCTAGAGTGCAGTGGCATCATCATAGCTTACTGCAATGTCAAACTCCTGGGCTGAAGTGATCAGTGATCCTTCTGCCTCACCTTCCCCAGCAACTGGGACTACAGATGTGAACCATCACACCTTCTAATTTTTAAATTTTTTCCACTACATTGCTCAGGCTACTCTTAAATTGCTGGCCTCAAGCCATACTCCCAAATCAGCCTGGGATTACAGGTGTGAGCCATTGCACTTGATTAGAACTTTTTGCTCCCAGATTCATATGCCAGTGGTATCCTTAGTGTCTACCTTTTGGATTTGTGTATTATTTGACTCTCTCATCTTCTATCCTAGAAAAGTAGTTAGTAGTAGGTTGGATTTAATTTTTTTTGTCTTTTTCTTTTCTTTCTTTTTTTTTTTTTTAAGGAGGAGTCTCACTTTGTCATCCTCAGTCGAGTGCCGTGGTGTCATAGCTCACAGCAACCTCAAACTCTTGGACTTAAGTGATCCTCTTGCTTCAGCCTCCTGAATAGCTGGGACTACAGGCACCTGCCACAATACTTGGCTATTTTTTGAGACAGGAGTCTTGTTCTTTCTCAGGCTGGTCTCAAAACTGTGAGCTCAGGGCCATCCACCCACCTAGGCCTCCCAGAGTGCTAGGATTACAGGTGTGAGCCACCACAACCAGCCTTAGATTTAATTTTGTAAAGCATTATGTTAAACAAATTTCCTTGCCAGATAACACATATCCTAAGATGAGGCAAGCATTATAAAGATGGATGTTATCATGATTGCTAGGATCTCAATATCTATGAAATAATAATATTACATTGTACTGAAGCCATATTCTCTCTCATGTGTTTATGCTAGAGATAAAATACAGAGTCACAGTGACAGCCAGCAGCTTGAATAAGTTTGTAATCAGATGATTACAAATGATTATAGATAATTACAAATGATTACAGTTGCTTAACATCAGGCTAATGAAGCAAAAGTTACTCTTAGGTTTGGGAGAAAATAAAAGCAAGATCAAGTAGATTATAGTTTCAGTCACGAGTATGTTCACCTAATAATTATCATTTTCCTGTCCTTAAATTTAAATATTAAAAACTGATAGACACTGGCTGGTGCCTGTGGCTCAGTGAGTAGGGCGCCAGCCCCATATACTGAGGGTGGCGGGTTCAAACCTGGCCCTGGCCAAACTACAAAACAAAAAAATAGCTGGGCATTGTGGTGGACGCCTGTAGTTCCAGCTACTCAGGGGGTTGAGGCAAGAGAATTGCATAAGCCCAAGAGCTGGAGGTAGCTGTGAGCTGTGATGCTACAGCACTCTACTGAGGGTGACAAAATGAGACTCTGTCTCTTAAAAAAAAAAAAAACCTGAAAGACAATAGTGGTTGCCTTATGTTAACGAAATGTACTACTTTTGACAATCATTTCTCACTTTAGCTTGTAGCATGTAATAATTTTTCTCCCAAATCTTCCACATTAAAATTACATGTGAAAAAGTTATTTGACTGCTACATTGAACAGCATAAGCAGTAAAAAGAAGAAAACAGTTTCTTTTCAAAGCTAGATTCATAAGTCTGTGCCTATAGAGTGTCCCTACAGTCTCCATACATGGGGAAAATGGGAAATCTGTAGGTAAATACCTTTACTTACAAAACATTCATTATAAAATTTTCCAAAGAGGTGGCCAACGGGTAGAGAATATTGGGTAAATATTTTGTAAAAATGTGTAATATTCATTAAAAAAAATTTTTTTTGAGACAAAGTCTGAAGACGTCACCCTCAAAATCTTGGGCTTAAGTGATTCCTAGCTTCAGCCTCCCAAGTAGCTGGGACTATAGGCGCCTGCCACAACGCCCAGCTATTTTGTGGTTGTAGTTGGCCCGGGATGGAGTCGAACCCGCCAGCTCTGGTGTATGTGGCTGGTACCCTAGCTGCTGAGCCATAGGCGCTGAGCCATTCATTAAAAAAATTTACAGGCTCGGCGCCTGTGGCTCAAGTGGCTAAGGTTCTAGCTACATACACCTGAGCTGGTGGGTTGGAATCGAACCTGGGCCTGCCAAACAACAATGACAGCTGCAATAAAAAAATAGCTGGGCATTGTGGCGGGCACCTGTAGTCCCAGCTACTTGGGAGGCAGAGGCTGGAGAATCACTTCAGCCCAGGAGTTGGAGGTTTCTGTGAGCTGTGATGTCACAGCACTCTACCCAGGGTGACAGCTTGAGGCTCTGTCTCAAAAAAAAATTTACAAAGAGGTAGACGACACATAGAATATATTTTATAAATATAGTAGAACCGTCACAGTTGGCCACCTCCCTACACTGAACACCTCCTTGTGACCTAATTTTCATAGCCTAGATATGCAACCCACATACAATCAGTACAGTGGGCCTGGTTCCTGATGTTGACCAGGTTGTTATAATCCCTTGAGTGGTCAATTTATGTTCTACCTGTATTTTGTAAAATTTTGTAGTGACTATTTGTAAATAAAGGTACATTAAGCTGCAAGTTCTCATTTTCCCTATGTATGGTGACTTTATGGATACTTTGTAGTTTAATTGAGATAAATTATACCCATTGTCATCAACCCCTGAGAAAATGTTTTGGGCAGGAGATAAACAAATATCCCCTTTCCCTACTTAGATGCTGTAGATTACCTATTTGATCAGCTGAAACAAGAAAAAGGAAGGATTTCAAAGCTTTGCTGGTTTTAGACAGTAGCCCTAGAGGCAGAAGTATGGTCCTCATTCCTATGCACAAGTAGCCTCTGGGCAGGGTTAGAGAACTGGGGGATAAAAAATGAGGAAATAAGGAACAGAAACCACTCTGTAAAAATAGTATAAAGTGCTACATTCATTGTGGCCAGAAATTTAAATGAAATGTTATATATATATATATATAGAGAGAGAGAGAGAGAGAGAGAGAGAAAGAGAGAGAGACGATCTGACTTTGTCATACCTCTCTGCAACCTCAAGCTCCTGGGCTCAAATGACCCTCCTGCTTCAGCCTCCTGAGTAGCTGTGACTAGTGACTTGGTGACTACAGGCATGTAGCTCCATGCCCAGCTCATTCTTCTAATTTTTGTAGAGATGGGGTGTGGCTCTTGTTCAGGCTGGTCTTGCACAAACTCTTGGCCTGAAGTAATCCTCTCGCCTCAGTCTCCCAAAGCGCTGGATTACAGGTATTAGCCATTGTGTCCAGCAAAAATTTTTCTCTTTAATACAAATTGATTCATTCAACAAATGCTACTCATGAACTGTTATGTGCCAGGTACAGTCCATGCCCTGGAGGGACAGTGTTAAACCAAATACAGTCCCTGCTCTCAGGCAGCTTCTTTTCTCATGGACGAATTGACAATATCTATTATTTATATTAAGAAGGATTTTAACACAGTTTCTGCTAATGATAAACACTATGCAGGGTGGGGTATATAAAATGTTCAGCACGGGTGTGGCCAGCTTGGTACTGCTTCCTCCTGGGCTCCCCCAGATTTGCTATCTGCCTTCCCTGCCTCACTTCCCTTTCCTGCTCACTCCAACTTCCTTGACATTGAACTTCCCAATAAAATGTTAGTATATAAGGTTTAGTTTGTCACTGTGTCCCCACGTTACCCCAGTCAGAACACAGGCCAGCCTTAGCCTCCTTGTGTTTAATAACTGGTGTTGTTGGCTTGGTGCCTGTAGCTCAAGCGGCTAAGGCACCAACCACATACACCTAAGGTGGCGGGTTCGAATCCAGCCCGGACCGCCAAACAACAATGATGGCTGCAACCAAAAAATAGCCGGGCGTTGTGGCGGGTGCGTGTGGTCCCAGGTACTTGTGAGGCTGAGGCAGGAGACTCGCTTGAGCCCGGAGTTGGAGGTTGCTGTGAGCAGTGAAGCCATGGCACTCTACCCAGGGGGACAGCTTGAGGCTCTGTCTCAAAAAAAAAAAAAAACAAAAAAACTGGTGTTGTCCCTTCACTTGCTGTATCTTGGGATCTTGAGAAGGTTTGGGAGATCCTGGGACAAGATGTAGCCAGAGCAGGGGCCACGCACAGGGTCTAGGGCAGAAGCTATGTACTTACCAGCATGGAAGTGCAGTATTTCAATAATAAAGCAATTGACATAGCCATGCTCAAATATATAGTGGCAGGCTAAGAGGATGGAGCATGATTGAGTAATTCTGTCTTCTTTTGAGGAATCCTTGGGAGGATTGTGGTGGGGGGGTGCACCCACACGGACACGTGGGTATTTGATACAACAGTTATCTGTGGAATGACCAAAGAGCATGGGAAACCTCTATTTACCCCAATTGACGGAGACTTCACTGATGACGAAAACTGGGAATGCCAAAGCTCACCTTATTCTTTTTTTTTTTTTTTTTTGAGACAGAATCTCATTTTGTCACTGTTGGTAGTGTGCTGTGGCATCATCATAGCTTACGGTGACCTCAAACTCCTGGGCTCAAGCAGGTCCGGCCTCCATAATAGCTGGGACTACAGGTGCCTGCTATAAGACCTGGCTGTTTTTAGAGATGGGAGTCTCACTTTGACTCAGTCTGGTCTTGAACCTGTGAGCTCCAGCAATCCACCTGCCTAGGCCTCCCAAGTGCTGGGATTACAGGCGTGAGTCACCGCACCTGGCAAAGACGACCTTATTCTGATGAGCACCCTTTCATGTTGTTCTTCTAGGCTAAATCATTCATGTTTTAGGATAAATATTATAATTTGTTTCCTATAGATTGAATTGGTATTGAAGACAGGTCTTAGTGCAAGACTAAAACTTATGATTTTATATTGGTGTGACTGGCCAAGGACATTGATTTTTGAGTAGTCTTTTTTTTTTCTTTTTTATTTAAGATGGGGGGTCTCACTCTTGCTCAGGCTGGTCTTGAACTGGTGAGCTCCAGCGATCTGTTGGCCTTGGCCTCCCAGAGTGCTGGAATTACAGGTGTGAGCTGCCTTTTAGGGCTATGTGTTTTAAAACTATAAACGTGTATTACTTTGGAGAAAAAAACTAGCATTAACAAAAAACCTTTCTAGCATCCCTGTTCCCTTTTGCTGTCATAATGAGGCTTAATCGCCATAGCAGCCTCTTTATAAAATCAAGTCTAATTCTGATCTCATCCATCAGCCCTCTCTCCCCAGCTTCACACATCTTGCACACCATCACACATTTCTTGAAGGATGTGTGTTGAGCACCTACTGTGTGCTAGTGGGTATGGAAACATGAATAAGTCTTCTTCCCCATCCTCAATGCACTGTCTGCTGGCAGAAACAGAGGCATACAAAATTAATACAGTGCAATGAATTGCATGCTCACAGACAGTGCCGTCTTCCGTGGGAATCCAAAAGAAAGAGCAGCATGTTGCCCAAGTTTGTCTCCCTCCCATCTATGCCCTTGATGATGCCGGCTGGTTTGGTTGGGGCTTTTTACCCCCGGGACAGCACAGAAGGACAACATGAAACTTTCTCTTACCAGTCCTGCCCTTGTCCTCCTCCCAGAAACAAAGGCTTTTTCTTCCTGGCTCCCCACTCGCTCTGCCCATTCTGTTCTGATTCTATTTCAGTCTGTAAGCCTTATAAGATGATGAACTCTAGCCTCAGGGTCCTAAAGGCCCTGACACTCCTTAGATAGGCCACACATCCACCCAGTGTTGAGACACTTCATTTCTCAGATGGGGCAGCAGGACCACTGATCAATAAGATTATTTCAAGGATTACGTGAGAGAATGCATTTCAAATGCTTGGACATAGCATATTCATTATGGTTTTGTCAGTCTCCCTGTGGAGGACAGGGACTGTGTGTGGTTACTCTTTATCAGCAATCCCTAGTCCATAGCCTGACACCTCCGGGAACACTTGCTATGATTGTGTGGGAGAAAGGAAAGGCAATTCTAGATTTAATGGAGATTTGGGGGCCTGAATGGGGAATGGATAACAGCCAGCCGGGTGATGGGAGTGGCCAGTGAAAATAGTGTATCCCTGGGAAAGGGCCTGTGGGCACTAACACCCAGCTGACTCAGGGGAGGGGCTGCCAGCTCAGTGGGAGGTAAGGCTGGTATGAGCATGAACAGAAGCATACGTATTTATAACTGAGGTGGCGAACCTGGACTCTGTAGTTTTTCAGCAAGAGAAACATGGTCATACACCAACACTTGAGGGAGGCTAACAGATCAGCAGGATGCAAAACTGAATTCCTGCCCTGATTTCTTCCCGAACTCTTCACACTGGATGAGTCACACTTACCATGAAGCTGAGTGGAGGCCATGCATCCGAGATGTTTCAGCAGTGAAAAGAAAACAATGAATGAATTGCTACCTATAAAAAGTAGCAGTCTTGGTGGCTCCTGTGGCTCAGTGAGTAGGGCGTCAGCCCCATATACCAAGGGTGACAGGTTCGAACCCAGCCCCAGCCAGACTGTGACAACAACAACAAAAAATAGCTGGGTGTTGTGGCGGGTGCCTGTAGTTCCAGCTATTTGAGAGGCTGAAGCAAGAGAATTGCTTAAGCCCAAGAGCTAGAGGTTTGATGTGAGCTGTGATGCCACAGTATTCTACCCAGGGTGACAAAGTCAAAACTCTGTCTCTAAAAAAAAAAAAAGTAGCAGAGTCAAGCAAAGATAATTGGAAAAGGAGAGCAGATTTGGAGGAAAACTGAAAGCACAAGATTCATTTTGGTAACTCTGAAAATACTTATTATGCAGCTGTTACAAGCATAGCCCTGCTGAGCACTGTGGTGAATGCAGAGAGTTTCCCTTTGCAGGTAGAAAGAATAACACATGCACACAGACCTCATGCACAGATGAAATGTGATATGTTGGGAGAGAGGATGAACCGGGAGAGAGCATTCTAGACCAGGGTTCTCAAAACCCCTCTACATTCTTTTTCTTTTCTTTCTTTTTTCTTTTTTATTTTTTTGAGACAAAGCCTCAAGCTTTTCCCCTGGGTAGAGTGCCATGGCATCACAGCTCACAGCAACCTCCAATTCCTGGGCTCAAGCGAGTCTCCTGCGTCAGCCTCCCAAGTAGCTGGGACCATAGGCGCCTGCCACAACGCCCGGCCATCTTTTGGTTGCAGCCATCATTGTTGTTTAGAGGGCCGGGGCAGGATTCCAACCCTCCAGTTCAGGTGTATGTGGCTGGCGCCTTAGCCGCTTGAGCCCCAGGCACCAAGCCATGACCCCTCTACACTCTTAACAGTTACTGAAGAAGCTTTGGTTTATGTGGGTTATGTCTTGATATTTACTGTATTAGAAATTAAAACAATAGGCCAGGAATGGTGGTGGGCATCACAAGTCTGTAATCCTAGCACTCTGGGAGGCTGAGGCAGGAGCCCTTGAGTTCAGGAATTCGAGACTAGCCTGAGCAAAAGCAAGACCTTGTTGTCTACTAAAAATAGGAAAGCTAGTTGGGCATTGTGGTGGGCATCTACAGTTTCAGCTACTCAGGAGGCTGAGGCAGGAGGATTGCTGGAGCTCAGAATTTGAGGTTGCTGTGACCTATGATGCCATGCACTCTTCCCAGGGCACAGAGTGAGACTCTATGAAAAAACAAACAAATTTTCCAGTGGAGGCTTGGCGCCTGTAGCTCAAGTGGCTAAGGCACCAGCCACATACACCAGAGCTGGTGGGTTCAAATTCAGCCCGGGCCTGCCAAACAACAATGACAACTACAACCAAAAATTAGCCAGGCATTGTGGCAGGTGCCTGTAGTCCCAGCTACTTGGGAGGCTGAGGCAAGACATCGCTTAAGCCCAGGAATTGGAGGTTGCTGTGAGCTGTGATGCCACAGCACTCTACCCAGGGTGATAGCTTAAGGGTCTTGTCTCAAAAAAAAAAAAAAAAAAAAGAAAGAAAGAAAGAAAAGAAAATTCCAGTGGAGAGAAAGGAATATTTTTACACTGCTGGTGGGACTGCAAACTTATACAGCCTTTTTGGAAGGAAGTATGGAGAACCTTCAAATAATTCAAATTAGACCTCCCATTTGATCCTGCAATCCCATTAATGGGCATCTATCCAGAAGGAAAAAAATCATCTTACCATAAAGACACTTACACTAGACTGTTTATCACAGCTCAACTTACAATTGCCAAAATGTGGAAACAGCTTAAATACTCCTCAACCCAGAAATGGATTAACAAGCTATAGTATATGTATACTGTGGAATATTATTCAGCCATTAAAAAAGATGGAGACTACATCCTTTAACTGGATGGAAGTGGAACACATTATTCTTAGTAAAACATCATAAGAATGGAGAAGCAAGAATCCTATGTACTCAATTTTGATATGAGGACAATTAATGACCTAGTACCTGGTGGGGTGAGGAGGAAGGGGAGACCAGAGAGAGAGAAGGAGGGAGAAGGGTGGGGAAAAGGAAGAGCAGAGAGAGGGAAGGATGGAGGGGGGTGGGAGA
>CAUYQV010058472.1:0-12360 GCA_963574575.1 Galagoides demidoff
CCCCCTTAACCAGCCACCTTTCGCTTCTGTAATATGCTTACACAAAGCCTATAAAAGGTAACTCAGCCTCACACCTGGGCTGCTGACTGTCTCTCGGAGCAGCAGCCCCTGCAGCAGGTAAAATAAATTACCAATTAATTAACCTAAGTGGGGGTCCGAGTCTATTGTTCCAGGTCCCCTAAGTTATTTCAATACAAGTTCTTGTGTCTTATTTTTCACACAAATGGATGAAGAATATACATAAATTCAGCGCTAAATCCATCTCAGCTTTCTGAAAAGATTTTTAACTTCAAACCTGGCTCCCACGGAGTGAGACAAGCACACTGAAGTTTGCTGAGGGCCACGCCTTGTGGAGAGGAGGCCTTCCTGGCTGAGAGGCACCCACTCTAAAATTGGGGCTGGCAGCAGAGGTTTGGACTGCTCTGATCAAACTCCAAAGTATATTCTTTTGCTTTTTTTTTTTTTTAAAGACAGTCTCACTTTCTTGCCCACAGTAGAGTGTTGTGCTGTCATAGCTCACAGCAACCTCAAACTCTTGAACTCAAGCCATCCTCTTGCCTCAGCCTCTTAAATAGCTGGGAATACAGACGCCCACCACAATACCTGCCCAGCTATTTTTTAAGAGACGGAGTCTCACAGTTGCTCAGGCTGTTCGTGAACTTCTGAGCTCAAGCAATCCACCTGCTTCAGCCTCCCAGCATGCTGGGATTGCACACGTGAGCTACCCAGCCTAGAGTATATTCTTGTGCCTGAACTACGTGTGACCTCTCTAAACCCCACATCTTTCCTCTGTAAAATGTGCCTGATCACAATAATAATAACCCTTAGAGCCAGTGGAGGGCCGAAAGAGATCGTTCAAGTTAATTTCCAGGTGCAGTGCTCAGTGTAATTAGTACTCAGGAAAGCATTGTTAATTTTCTGCAGATATAATGGTGAATACCTTCAAGGAGGTGACTGGCTCCACTACCTGGTTAGATAAATAGGAAGACTAGAGACCTCTCACTTATTTTGAGGGAGGGTTTATAGGAGGCCAGAAGAACTCAGGAGAGATGGTCTAAGTGAGACCTGATGGGTGGGTAAGCGTTGTCCTGGCTGTGGTGGCGGATGAGGAAGAAGGGAGAAGAAGGGGGCTTGTGCAGAGCAGGGTAGCCTCACCACTGAGAACACAGTAACAAGTACTGGGGGAGGGAGGAAAGACAGCTGAACCACAGGCAGTGGGAACTGCAGCTGGAGGGTCTAGTGAGGACCAGACCTCAAGGGTTCTGTGTTCAAAGCTTAGTACCTTGGACTTTACCTTGAAGACAATAGGGGTCTAGTGTGAGTCTCTACACCAACCACTACCGTTTCCATCTTAAGAAAATATTTATACAATTAAAAAAGAAAAGATAAAGGAAATTGTTCAGAGAAGGAGCAAAGAGTTAATTGTGCTCACATTCACAGGGCATGGTGACCGTTGCCCAGGTGAGCCTGGCCCCTCTCATTTGATTTCTCCCATCTCCCTTTTCTTAGTGTTGTCCATTTTAAGGACATCCTTTTGTATGTGCTTGATACATGCCCTTAAATATGTACGTATCTTTGTACTGTGCAAAACATACAGTACTGTTTTCCATGGGTTTTCAACTTACCTAAATGCTAAAAATCATTTCTTATTCTAAAATCTTTTTCTTCCTATCCAAACAATATAATAACAGTTTGAAATAATCTAAATATCACACCCCAGGGGGTAGTTAAGAAACCCTGGTACCTCAGCAGTGTGTAATAACACACCTCCACTAACAAGGAAAGCTCTGGACACGATGGCAGACATGTCTATGATCACGTTAAGTGAGAAAAGCAGATAAAAATGTCTTCATACTGTGAAAACAACCATGAAAAAAATATATATTCACACAATCAAAGACTGAAAGGATGAGAGAAAATAAAAAGTTATGTATGACTTAGCAAGGGATTTGTGGGTAACATTTCTCACATATAGGATTCCCCCCTTATCCAAGGTTTCTACAGCAAAATGCTTTTGATATATGGTTTTTTCTAAGCTATGTATTTCCTAACGAGTCCACAAATTGAGAAAAATCAAAATGTTGGATATTTTGTATTTAGATATCTCCTCTCAAAAGTAGTATATAGACTTGTATAAAGAATTCTTGCTGGCTCGGTGCCTGTGGCTCAAGTGGCTAAGGCGCCAGCCACATACACCTAAGGTGGCAGGTTCGAATCCAGCCCAGGCCCACCAAACAATAATGATGGCTGCAACCGAAAAAAAATAGCCAGGCATTGTGGCAGGCGCCTGTGGTCCCAGCAACTTGGGAGGCAGAGGCAGGAGACTTGCTTGACCCCAGGAGTTGGAGGTTGCTGTGAGCTGTGATGCCAGAGCACTCTACCCAGGGGGACAGCTTGAGGCTCTGTCTCAAAAAAAAAAAAAAAAGAATTCTTGCTAAGAAGAATAATAAAAATAAAAATAAAAATGGATAATTAAGCTCTAGCCATAATTGCCCTGAGATCATTTCTTTCTACTGCACATTCTAAAATTGTTCAGTTTATATTTTTAATTTGACAATGGAAATACTATCCATTTTCTAGTTTCATTTTAACCTCTGGACTTCCTTTTATGTCCCTGAACAGTAATACTTGGATTCTTTTTTGATAATTCCTGATTACATTTACCCAAGAGGCTTAAGGATAGTTATACAATTACAGCATCAAAGTAGTTCATATCTGTTGCTTTCTCAATGTAAGTAAAATATTCTTCAACTGGTAATAAGATATCTTATTAACTCATTCTAAGAAACCATCTGAAAAACGGGAACTGTGATCGCTAAATACGGTTTATGGATTGCCAAAGATTAACACATTTTTCTGGTGATGTGAGTTTCACCAAATGTTTTGCGCAATAGCAAAAATAAATAGTATTGATTATTTAAAGTGTTAGGTAATTGCTCCAGAAAAAGCCTCTTCCCCAGAAAGCCCCTTCCTGCTTTCAACAGACCAAGACTAGCAGTCTCAGCTCCTTTCCACGCACAGGGAGTTGCCTGCCAGACAGCTCCTTATCTCCCTGTCACAAACCCTGCCTCATCTCCCTGTCCCAATTACCCACTGAAAATTTCAAACTTATGACCTGCCCCTAACGGCTCTTCCCACCAGAGCAGTTACTCCTTATTGGCTACTCTACCATCCGTCACCATTCTGAGACTTCCCCTAACCGAACCTACATAAGAGTACACTTTTCTTTTGATCTCTCTCTCCTCTTCTCTCTCCTCTTCACCCTCCTCTCTCTCCTCTTCACCCTCTTCGTTCTCCTCTTTTCTCTCCTCTTCTCTCTCCTCCTTCCTCTTTGGTGCTGCTCTGCAGCCTCCCTCCCCCACCAACAAAGACCTTTCGTACAAGTCTTGGTGGTCTGTGAGATCTCTGCCAGTCAAGTGCTGCCCTTTCAGGAAGTGTTGCAACTTCTACAGAGTAATAGCCAACTTCATATTGACTTTGGCAATTACATTGATCTTGCAAGTATAACCAACATTCTTGAAAACACAGTCTTCATTAGTTCACTAAGTAGTTCTAATTGTTTGGGAATGTTTTTCGATAAAAGTGTGTAATAATATAATTTCTCTATTTTTAGTATAAACATGAAGCACACATTTTATGTCTTTATCAAAACATCTAAGGAGAGTAAATGAGTCTCCTGTATTTCTGTTTGTTTGTTTGTTTATTTGTAGACAGGGTCTTGCTCTGTTGCCCAGGCTGAAGTGCAGTGGCATGATCAGACCTCACTACAGCTTTGGACACTTGGGCTCAAGTGATCCTCCCATCATATGCAGTGGTCTAAGTAGCATCATGCTTGGCTAATAACATATATATATGTATATATGTATCTTTATATATAGATATAGATATATAGATATATACCATGTTTCTCCAAAAATAAGACCTACCCAAAAAATAAGCCTTAGCAGGATTTCTATGCATTTGTTAAATATAAGCCCCACCCTGATAATAAGACCTAGTGATAGACTTGGCTATTCAGATACGTCTCATTATATGCTGCATAGCCATGCCATGCATTTCAGGACAGAGAGGAAGACATCCCCTGAAAATAAACCCTAGTGTGTCTTCTTGAGAAAAAATAAATGTAAGACAGTGTCTTATTTTGGGGAAAACATGGTATATATTTTTAAGTTGAATTAAAACTTAAACTTATCATTATGTTGCCTAAGCTGATCTCAAAGTCCTGGCTTGAAGCAATCCTCTGTCTTTGACTTTCCAAAGTGTTGGGATTATAGGTGTGAGCTACCACACCCACTCTGTATTTCTTTTTAAGATCATACCAGAGGTGAAGAATTTATAACAAAAGCGACCATCCTTTGTTTTGGAGTTGGGAAAAAACTAAAGATATCAAAGAAGTATTTAACATTGATTTAAAATAAAAAATGATAGCCCTATACTTAAAGACTACTGTATTTGTTCCATAGCTTTGATGATAATTAGATTGTAACTAAATTAACTAAATGGTTATAAGTCTGTAATGAAACAGACTCTTCATCACCTTCCTCGTGGATGGTAACTGCCCAGGTGTATTTCCATTTACTTAAGACATGGATTAAGATTTTAAAAATTAGCCGAGTGAGGTGGTTCACACCTGTAACCAAGCACTCTAGGAGGCTGAGGTGGGTAGTGCTAGAGCTCAGGAGTTTGAGACCAGCCTGAGCAAAAGTGAAACCCATCTCTACTAAAAATAGAAAAATTAGGTGAGAGTTTTGACACACACCTATAGTCCCAGCTACTGAGGAGGCTGAGGCAAGAGGATTGCTTGAGCCCAAAAGTTTGAGGTTGCTGTGAATTGCGACACCATTGCACTCTACCCAGGGTGACAAAGTGAAACTCTGTCTCAAAAAGAAAAAAAAAAAGAAAAAGATTTTTGAAGTTAAGAAAGCTGAGCAAACTGAAGAGCAATCTTTCTAGCTTTAGAATGAAATACTGAGTTAGAAGGGAGCTTTACAATTGAATTTATGTTCAAATTACTCAAACCATAAGATTGGGACAAGGGAGGCATACGTTTGGGGATAAAAGAACAAAATATTGCTTTCAATTTTTCACGTAATTCTATCAGTATACTGTTAGGCTCGGCGCCTGTGGCATAGTGGTTGTTGCACCAGCCACATACCCCAAGTGTGGCAGGTTTGAACCCGTCCAGGGCCAGCTAAACAACTGCAACCGAAAAAATAGCTCGGCATTGTGGTGGGAACCTGTAGTCCCAGCTACTTGGGAGGCAAGAGAATAGATTTCACTCAAGAGTTTGAGGTTGCCTGGTGAGCTGTGATGCCACAGTACTCTACCAATGGCGACATAGCGAGACTCTGTCTCAAATAATACATAAATAAATAAATAAATAAATACTGTTAGACATAGTTTAAAACAATGATTAAAATCTTTAGACACCACTCTGTAATATTCTGAAATTCAGAAAAAGAAATAGAAAAAAACTAGATGAGACCTTTTTTCTCACCCAAATTCCTTTCTAAAAGGACTGATGAGTCACGCCCACAAAGTAAGAAATCTTACTAAAAGAGTTTACTGACCCAGTATAATGTGGTTTACTTTCCAGTTGGTTCCAGTATAGCTCTGTCAAATGACAGGTTGAAGATCTCTTAATCTTAGTTCCCTCCCAGTGACTCCAGGGCTGCAGACAGAGAATCTCTAGGGCTCCCCTGTGACTGACCAGCCCCTGCCTTGAGATGCACTGTCTTTTCTGGCTCAACCAATGTGTATCTTCCATGTATTGATTTATGATTTTACCTATAATTCCTGTCCCCATGAATGTGCAAAACCAATCTGGAACTGGCCTTTTCAGCTCAGATTCTCAAGGACTTGTTGGCCCCCAGTCTGCAATTACACACATTCAGCTCAGAATAATCCTCCTTAAACTGTTAAAAAAAATGCTAGTAATAAATCTTTAGACACCACTGGCAGAGCTTTCCCGAGTTGTTTGTTTGCTTGCTACTTATATGATGTTAATCTATTTAAAGTTACCTCCTTTCATTTCTAACATCATATGTATCTTCTGTAAGCCAATAAACAAATGACATTGCTATGATAACCATGCACAACTCAAAAGGGATTTTTAATCATTTTTTTTCCAGAAATGATTTACTTAATAATAATCTAACTCTTCGAAAACAGAAATTATTTCATATATACTGTATAACAATGTCCAGATCAAGTTGCATTTTTAAGAGTATTATGTTCAAGCATCAGCCTTTCTTTCTAAGTATATTGGAATTTTTTAGGCAACAAATAAATGAGGTATCTCAGGTACGTAATTCTCCTGCCTCAGCAGCAGAGCCAATTCCACAGTTTAGTTTATTTGCTAACCTGGGAGACTTCAGGAAAAAAAAAATCGTGCTTCATTGGATTGATCCTGTCACTTTTCTTCTTTACTTTTATGTTATAAACCAACCAACCTCAAGATTTATTTTCTGACTTTTTACGATTTCATTTTCTGTGTTGGATAAATAAGTTCAGCGGAAGCATGTGTTTTAAGGATTTTGCCTGGATTAGCTCTATTGAGACTATAAATCGTAATCAGAGGCTCATTTCGTAAACTTCCAATTCATTCCTCTGGGAAGGATTTCTGAAGTTAGTAGAAGCTCTTACTCTAATAAAGCTAGATGAGCAGGGGTTCTCTAAGGAGAAAATGCAAAATAGAATAGCTGCTTCAAGGAAGAGTGAGCAGTTTTTGATGAAAGACAGGAAATAATCCAAGAATGCAAATGAACCTCCTGTAAATTTGTATTTGATGCTTGATCTCTCTCTGTCTTGTGTACTCTCATTCTCTCTCATTCTCTTGCTCTCTCCTCTCTCTCTCAAGACTGGGGTTAATCTGAATTATTCAACAATATTTATTGACACCTATTCTGCATGAGAAATTGTTCTGGTTGCTGGAGTTGTATCACTTAACAAAACAAACAGAAATCCTTGCTTCCTGGAGTTTACATGGAGTAGAGGGAGACAGACTAGCAACACACATGATAGATCCTAGAGTATGACAGAAGGTGCCTAGTGCTACAGAGGAAAGAAATAGAACAGAACAAGGAGGTTCACAGGTAGGATGGCTGTGATTTTAAATAAAGTGGTTAGGATGGGCCTCGGGAAGAAGGTACCATTTGTGCAAAGACTTGAAGGAAGAAAGGGAGTTAGGTTTGTGAATACCCAAGGGGCAGGTGTTCAGGCAGAGGGAATAGCCATTGCAAAGGCTCTGTGCTGCAGTTTACCAGGTATGTTCAAGGACACGAAGGCCTCTGTGGAATGAGCAGGAGGGAAAGAACAGTAGGAGGTAAGGTTGGAGAAGTGAGGACCTTCCTTGCACACCTTTGGTGGGGGTGGATGAGATCCCCCAGAGGGTTGGCCAAGAAGTGGTAAGAAGGCTATGTTTACAAGAGAACAGGGAAGTAGCCGCAAGGAAAAGTTAGAACAACTTCAGGTACAATTAAAAACCTAAAAGAAGCCCAGTGTTCTCAAAGTACTTTCCTTGTAATCCACAGTCAGGAATATGATTTATACCATGACTTTGTAGCCACACAAGGACACACACGTAGTTAAAACAAAGGTTTCACAAACTAGTACCTACACACATTGTGTTCAGGGTACATTGAAGATTTTGTTGCCATTCAAATCTAGTAGGTTTCTCTTCTTTGTTCAACACTAATGAAATTAATTCAATTGATTTAGGACCTAGTAAAAGCTATGATTTTTCAGTTGAAAGAGCCTTGCCCTAGGCAATGTGATCATGTTGGCTACACCCTAACACATGGATAACATAATCACATCATTGTCAACTCTGAGCTGCATTAGCTAAAAACCACATCAGGGCTAATGACTTTAAGCAGGGAACCACCATTAGCTCATTAATCAAACTCCAATGTATATATAAGACATTCTGCTTCAGGACAGCTGCCATTATATAAAAATATTGTGTGGGCTGGATCACCACTAGGAAACATAAAACTTGCGAACTTTGGGTACACCATCCCTGACATGCAGCCAATATTTATGGAAGTTGGCTAAAGAGATATTACTCCAAATAAACAAATGTTTAATGTTTCTGTAAAAGTATAGACATGACCTTAATTAGTAAATTTGCTAATAGATTTTGTTGATGATTTCCAGACAAATCTTTAGATATATTTGTTTTTAGGATACAGTGGAAATTTTAGAATTGTATCTCAAAATGTTTTGAAAGCTGCTTTTCTTTTACTTCCTTTTTTTTTTTGAGACAGGGGTTCATTATGTCGCCCTTGGTAGAGTGCTATGCGTCACAGCTCACAGCAACCTCAAACTCTTGGGCTTCAGTGATTCTCTTGCCTCAGCCACCCAATAGCTGGGACTATAGACACCTGCCACAAGGCCCAGTTACCTTTTTTTTGTTGCAATTGCCATTGTTGATTGAGAGCAGCATGATTTTATGTGTATATGAAGCACTGGTACTTTTCCTAACTGTTGAATTTTCCTTTCAAACCTCAAAGTTCATTTTCAACCAGATTACAATGATACTTTTTTTTCTGCTGTAAAAAGTTCTTAGATTTACATTTGGATGGGTTCAAGTTTTATAATGCAGTCATGCATGAAATAATGATGTTTTAGCCGACAATGGACCACCTGTATGATAGTGGCCCAGTAAGATTATAATGCAGTATTTTTACTATACCTTTCCACGTTTAGATACGTCACATACATAGATCCTCACCGCTGCACTGCATTTGCCTGCACAGATGGGCAGCCCAAGAGCAACAGGCTATTCCACCACATAGCCCAGGCATGTTGCAGGCTGCAGCATCTGCACTTGTTCGCAGGGGACAAAATCTCCTAATGATGCATTTCTCAGAATGTATCCCTGTCATTAAGTGCCACATGACTGTCAACTCAGAGCAATCTTAGAAACATACTCTTACATGTAAGTAAATTCCAGAGTGATACTTAATACTGTTATTATTTACATAATGAATATGAGCACTTAAAATGATGCATATTGTATACATGATATAAATATGTATATTATAACATATACATGTATATAATATGTATTTATAGTTTTAAAATTTGCCAGGAAGGAAATGTACTTAGCTTCTGAATAGCTGTTACCCTTCTTAAGGGAGAGCAGCATAACATTTTTAATTTTAAAATAAAATATTTAAAGCAAATGTGAGAAAATTTCTCTCTACTTTTGTGTTTGAAGATTTAAAGGGCTTGCCTCTTTTGGTACTGTAGATGGCCATTTATTCTAGAACTAAGACCAGATCTAAAACATAACACTCTATCCTCAGCTTGTAAAGGAGAGAAGCGGGTAGATATTTCTGTTTAAAATAGTTACATGCTGTAGACATGGTTCTTAGCCAAGAAAGTCCTAATCCCTGCTTTCACTTAGGTTGTGATAAAGGGAGCAGCCTTGAGCTGCAGTCAGAGATTTAGATTAGATATCAGAATAACTTTATCTCTCTGCAAGATTCTCAAGCCTGCCTGAGGATTTTGAGAACAGGAGCTTTGCTTAAACAGCCTGGGTTCTATCCTACATGGAAATAGAAGGGATTATCAGTGTCACAATGTCCTTTTGAAGTTTGATCAAAGGATTTCCTGTTTCCTGTGATGCCTTGCACATCTGAAGCGATGAAGATCTTTGGCCTGCTCCTCCCGCTTTTTGGGTTTGCTTATGCTCAGAATCAGGTGTCTGTGAGCTGTACTGAATTTTGGCGTTATGTCAGAGTAAGACGGATGACTATTTTGGATGGCTTGATACTCCACATTCACGATCTGTATCTAGGAACTGGCTGTCCTGTAAACAGAGTAGATAATTTTTATGAGTTCCTTTATCCTCATGCTGACTGTGGCATCAGGAAATGTGAGCATCTTTGGGGCATTCTCATTGAAAGTTCAGTCATATATAAACCATCGTGTTTATATACTATTGGTGTCCACTCAGTAACATGCTCTATTCACAGAATGCAATTATCTATCTTCAAGTGAAACACAATAGAGAATAAAGTGGTCCATCTGGGGGAATATACCAAGGGCCAGGGGAAGAGATCAACTCAACATCATCTCAACAAGAAAATTGGGGACCCTGTTCAGGAGAAGTGTCATGTGGAAACCGTTTGTCCCTTGTTGGACTGTGTACATTTTGTATCTCAGTCTAAGTCAAGGAACTGGCCTGTATATTCTAGTTGTTCAAACAACCTTCCTCATCTTGGCATTCTGATTTTGTGAGGACTGCACTACGTTTCTGTATCCAGAGGCATTAGTTCAATTTCTATCTTTTGTCTTTTTGACGGTGTTCTTTTTTTTTTTTTTTTTGCAGTTTCTGGCTGAGGCCAGGTTTGAACCTGCCACCTCTGGCATATGGGGGGGCAGTGCCCTACTCCTTTGAGCCACAGTTGCTGCCCTAACGGTGTTCTTTTTAAAATGAGTTTGCACTGCTGTACGGGCTTATAAAGTCTTTGGGTGGAAGAAAAAGAAGAAAAAGAAGCTTCCTCAAGACTTCTTTTAAATTTGTAGTGAAGGTGATTTTTATAAACAAAGTTTTGAATAGCTAAAAAATAAATAAAGTTTGAGATAAGTATGAAGATCTTTTTCTTTTTTTTTTTCCTTTTTTTTTTTTGAGGCAGAATCTCATGTTGTTGCCCTGGGTAGAGTATTCCGTGGTGTTACAGTTCACAGCAACCTCCAACTCTTGGGCTTAAGCAATCCTCTTGCCTCAGCCTCCCAAGTAGCTGGGACTACAAGCACCCGCCACAACGCTGGCTTTTTTGTTGCAGTTGTCATTGTTGTTTAGCGGGCTTTGGACAGGTTCAAACCCACCAGCCTCTTTGTATGTGGCTGGCCGCCTACCCACTGTTGAATAGGCACCAAGCCAAGTACCAAGGTCTTAACTGAGCTACTCAGAAAGCACAACAAGAAAGTCTGGTCCTCAGCCTTCCAAACTGTTCTCCCATGAGAAGTTGGGGTGCCTCAGCAGGTTCAGGCGCCACAGACCTGGGGAGGGGAGCCAGTTAAGGGAGGGTGCAGCTACAGTAGACTTCAGGTATTTCTATCTGTCAATCAAGAGTATCTGCAGAGAAACTTCTGAATTCCACACTGTGGAGCGTGCTCTGTAGAATGTATATAAGAAAGAAAAACATCATTGCTTACTCTTAAAAAGTTAACAATCAAATTTGAAGTGATCTGTGCATATGAAATAATTAAAAAAACATAACATGACACTTGGTAGCACAGTCCCGCTTTTGAACACTTTGTCCCCTATCCTGCGGCGTTTTAAAAAAGTCCCGATTTTTGGAAAGAATGCACGAACGGGCGGGAGAACAGGAAGGGAATATATGGTTTTTGGCTGCCATGTGGTTATTTCGCCAGAATATGAGTTTTATATTATTTTTGTTAATTTTATAATGTTAAACTGTAATAATAACAAATTGTTGAGAAGTGATTATCGAGAACTGCTTATCAAAGTTGGCATCGTTGTCAGGCCCTGTCCTGCCCCGCCCCCGGCCATGTTGTCCTGCTTTACAAATGTTAAAATTTGGTCACCCTAGTTCTGCTCAAAGTGAGGAGCAGTGGCAGGGGCTGGGTCCGGCTGGTGTGGATTGGAGGCGCGCTCACCCGTACTGCAGGCTGAGCTGAACTGGAGAGCCACAGCAGGCTGGAGGGGGCGTTTCAGATGTGGCTGAATGTGGCTAAAGCCTGAGGGAGGACTCCTCATGAGTATCAGAGCAGGTTATTAAATGAGGCTTCTGGCTATAGTACAGATGTTTTAAAGGGCGCAAGAAGTGATGAAGTGAAATAATTGAATAAACAGTGGTGTGTGGTCATGGAACGGTTTGAAAATTAGACAGAGGATTCTAGGCGTGAGGAGGTGGGAAAGAAGCAAGTATGTGCTCTGGAGCAGGGCAGGGGCATATTGACAACCGTGTTTCAGAGATTCCCTTGGCAGTGGCTTTTGTATTTGGGTGTCCAGATGGATTCAAAATGAAATGAAAGGTCAGCATGCTTTTCCTGCTGCTTCTTAATATCAAGATGCTGGGATCTGGCTTGGCGCCTGTGGCTCAAGTGGCTAAGGTGCCAGTTACATACACCTAAGGTGGCTGGTTTGAATCCAGCCTGGGCCCGCCAAACAACAGTGATGGCTGCAACCAAAAAATAGCCGGGTGTTGTGGCGGGTGCCTGTGGTCCTAGCTACTTGGAAGCCTGAGGCAGGAGACTCGCTTGAGCCCAGGAGTTGGAGGTTGCTGTGAGCTGTGATGCCAGAGCACTCTACCCAGGGGGACAGCTTGAGGCTCTGTCTCAAAAAAAAAAAAAAAAAAAGACTCCACAGTACAGCTATCTAGG
>CAUYQV010058477.1:0-15710 GCA_963574575.1 Galagoides demidoff
TGGTCCCAGCTACTTGGGAAGCCGGAGGCAGGAGACTCGCTTGAGCCCAGGAGTTGGAGGTTGCTATGAGCTGTGATGCCATGGCACTCTACCCAGGGGGACAGCTTGAGGCTCCGTCTCAAAAAAAAAAAAAAAAAAGAAGGGAATGAAAATGATACCCTAGGAAAAATATATTCAACATAAAAGAAGGCAGTAGTAGAGGAACAGACCAGCCAAAAAAAAATCATAGGCCATATAGATAACAAATACCAAAATTGCAGACATGCATATTACCTTATTAGTAATTACATTAAATATAAGTGGGTTGAACACTTTGATTAAAATGCAGAGATTAATACAATGGATTAAAAAAACATAATCCAACTATATACTATCTCTCTCTCTCTCTCTCTCTCTCTATATATATATATATATATATATATATACTGTCTATAAGAGACAAACTTCAGATTTACAAATAGGTTGACAGTAAAAGGATGAAAAAAGATACAAACAGTAACCAAAAGGTTACTGCATTGGCTATTCTTCTTAGACAAAATAGACTTTATGACAAAAATTGTTACTAGAGTCAGAGAAGGATATCTTATAATAATGAAAGGGTATTCCTTTAAGGAGATGTACCAATTATAAATGCATATAAACCTAATAACAGTTCCAAAATACATGAACCAAAAGCTGACAGAATTGAAAGGAGAAATAGACTATCCAATAATCATATTGGAGACTTTGGTATACCTCTTTCAATAATGATTAGAATATCTACACAGTAGAGCAACCAAAAAAAAAAGAAAAGAAAAGAAGACTTTAAAAACACTATATATCAAGTCTTAGACCTAACGGACACCAAAAGAACAACTTCATCCAACAATATCACAATATACATTTTATCAAGTGTACATGGAACATTTTCTAGGGTAGAACATATGTTAGGTCACTAGACAAGTCTCAACTTATTAAAAATATTGGAATTGTCCACCATGGAATGTGGTTGTACTTCTCCAACCACAGTGGAATGAAATTAGGGATCACTAACAGAAGGAAATTTGGGAAATTTACAAATACATGAAAATTCACCTACACAGGCCTCAGTAAACAATGGGCTTAAGAAGAAATCAAAAGGAGAATAAGAAAATACTTTGATATGAATTAAAATAAAAATACAATGTGCAAAACTTAGCAAAAACAGTGCTCAGAGGGAAATTTATAGCTGTCAATGCCTATATTAAAAAAGAACAATCTCAAAAAAATAACCTGAACTTCCACCTCAAGAAACTAGAAAAGATAAACTAAACCCAAAGGAGGAGGAAATAAATACTGTGTTTCCCTGAAAAGAAGACCTACCCAAAAAATAAGCCCTAGCAGGATTTCTATGCATTTGTTAAATATAAGCCCTACCCCAATAATAAGACCTAGTGATGGGCATGGCTATGCAGATATGCTCTCTGAGCCGAAATGTGGCATGGCTATGCAGATATGCTGCATAACCACGCCACACATTTCAGCTTGGAGAGGAAGACATTCCCTGAAAATAAGCCCTAGTGTGTATTCTTGAGAAAAAATAAATATAAGACAGTGTCTTATTTTCAGGGAAACATAGTAATAAAAATTGAGGTGGAGGAGCAAGATGGCTGACTGGAGCCAGCTTTTGACAGAAGCTCCCATCCAGAGAGAAGGATAATGACCAGAAAGTACCCAATAAAACTGAAGACTGGGAGTCAAGCTGAGAGAGAAGAGTGATAATTGCATGTCACCTCTGCTGAGGCAAGCTGCGACTCCAAGAAAGCAAATTTCAGCTGAGACTTCAACCCATAGTCACTGATCCACTAGGATTGAACAAAGACCAGCTGAATACAAGACAGAGCCACCTAACCCAATCACACCAAGCAGGTCCCCAGAGCCTCAGACTGTAACATACTGTACGGGTCCTTTGCAAAGCTGTAGGGGAAAAAGCTATAGTCACCAGTCCCAAATCCTTGGCAAATGGCTGGTTAACCACAACTCCAGGAGCCCCCAATCCAATTTCACCTTACCTGCCCATCTAGCCAAACAGTGAAAAATAATAATGGGGCAGAATCAGCAGAAAATCTCTGGCAACATGAATAATCAGAGTAGATCAACTCCCCCAAGAAATGACAAAACAGACACACCAGATGATCCCATTCATAAACAAATGGCTGACATGTCAGAAATCGAGTTCATTATTTGGATGGCAAATAAGATCAACAGAATGGCGTTAAAGATGGAATTAGAATTTCGAGGAGTAATTCAAAAGTTGTCTCAAGAATTCAATGAATTCAAAGACAAAAATCACCAAAGACTTTGACACATTGAGGCAAGAACTTGCAGCCCTCAAAGATCTGAGAAATATAATAGAATACCTCAGTAACAGAATGGAGCAGGCAGAAGAAAGGATCTCTGACATTGAAGACAAAGCTTTTGAATGCTCCCAGATGCTCAAAGAGGAAGAGAAATAGAGAGCAAAAACAGACCATTCCCTGAGAGAATTGGGAGACCACTCCAAAAGAGCAAACGTTCACCTTATAAGAATCACTGAAGGAGAAGAGGTTGCTTTGAAAGGCCGAGATGCTCTACTCCAAGAGATAATAGAGAACTTCCCAAACACGTCAAGAGATTCTGAAGTCCAGATAGCAGACAGTTTCAGAACCCCAGCATGACTCAATCCAAATAAAATATCTCCTAGACACATAATAATTAATTTTGCCAAAGTTAATATGAAGAAGAAAATTCTGCAAGCAGTCAGATGTAAGAAAAGCATAACCTACAAGGGGAAGAATATTAGAATGACTGCAGATCTCTCTGCTGAAACTTTTCAAGCTAGAAGAGGATGGTCATCGACCTTTAACCTCCTAAAACAAAATAACTTTCAACCCAGGATCCTGTATCCAGCTAAACTGAGTTTCATTTATGATGGAGAAATTAAGTACTTTAATGACATTCGCATGTTGAAGAAATTTGCCATAACTAAACTAGCTCTCCAGGATATTCTCAGACCCATCCTCCACAATGACCGGCACAATGCTCTACCACCAAAGTAAACTCACTCAGAAACTTTTTATCAAATTCCAACTTCCAGAGTGGCGAAAGGATTAAAAACATCCACGGGACTTTTGAAAAACTTGACATCCAAAATACTACCAGGCTTATCAATACTCTCAATTAATGTGAATGGCTTAAATTGTCCACTTAAGAAGCACAGGTTGTTGCTGCCAGTCGGAGCTGGTAGACCTATGGGCCATGTTTACTGGCCACGGGCGCAGGAAACCTTTCCAGCAAGAACTTTGACGTTAGAGGCTTAGGTGGCCAACCGCTTCTGAACAAAGTGGAGAAAGGGAAAGAGCAACGGCCGAAAGATACATAATCAGAGTGCACAGGAAGCGGCCTGAAAATGAAGTGTGTGATCTACCATGCCTTTTCTCAGAAAGAGGCAAAAGACTTGGGTGTCCACCAGGTGTGAGCCCAGCAGGCCAAGGCCTTTGTGAAGGCCTTCCTGAAGTGCAGCATGCCCCACATGAGCCAGCAAGCTCTGTAAGGACCAGTTGGAGCGCTAGGCAGTCATTCTGGAGTACTTCACTTGCCCCAAGCAAAGGGAGAGGAGAAAGAAATCCAAAGGCCTTTCTGTCTGGCAGAGGAGGGAGCTGCAACTCTTTGATATCAAACCAGAGCAGCAGAGATACAGCTTGTTTCTCCCTCTGCATGAGCTCTGGAAATAGTACATCAGGGACCTGTGCAATGGCCTTAAACCTGACACGCAGTCACAGATGATTCAAGCCAAGCTGTTAAAAGCAGATCTTCATGGTGCTGTGATTTCACTCACAAAATCCAAATGCCCTTCTTACATGGGTGTAAGGAATTACAGGAATCCTTCTGCAGGAAACAAAGCACATCTTCAAAATTATCACCAAAGAAGACCGCCTAAAAGTTGTCCCCAAGCTAAACTGTGTGTTTGCTGTGGAAATTGATGATTTTACTTCCTACATTTATAGGAGCAAATTCCAGCTTCGTTCAAGTGAGTGGTCTGCAAAGAAGTTCAAAGCAAAGGGAACAATCGACCTGTGAATTCTTTGCTCCCTCATTCATGACACCTGAAAACTGGCAACTCTCAGTGGAGGGATGACTGAGACAAATCTGGTCAGAGGCCACGTCCAGCCATGAAAATCAGAGCTAAGGACGTTGTGTGACAGGGGAGGGCATGTAGTGTGCTGAGCTCAGAAGTGAGGGGACAGAGGTGTGTATATTTCTGAGTGATCTCAATTTTACATTACTCCCCTGGAGAGACAGGACCAGCAGAGCACACAGGACGGCACTGGCGCTAGTGCAGCAGGATTGCCAGGGGTCTCTCCATCAGACTCCTCTGAACGTTCTGTGATGCATCAGTTGTAACTATAATACAGCACACATGCAGGCACAGACAGGCTTCCAGTAAGGACTACTCCTGCAACTCAGCCACATTGAGAGGGAAGGGGATCCCCAACACTGCACCTGATGGCAGGTGTTCAACAAAAAGAAAAGTAAAGGGCGGCTCCTGTGGCTCAAAGGAGTTGGGCACCAGCCCCATATGCCAGAGGTGGCATGTTTAAACCCAGCCCCAGCCAAAAACTGCAAAAAAAAAAAAAAAAGGTAAAGTTAAAAACACAGTCCAGGAACAACTTTGGGTCAAACTCCTTGACCTAACCAGGGTTGACTTCACTGTTTGAAGAAAGCTGAAGGGGATTAAATGATGAAGTTGCTCAGTGAAAAAAAAAAAAAGAAGAAGAAGAAGAAGCACAGGTTGGCTGATGGTATACAAAAACCAGATATCTGCTACATACAAGAATCTCATCTCACCTTAAAAGATAAATACAGACTCAGGGTGAAGGGATGGATCATCTATAATTCAGGCAAATGGAAATCAGAAAAAAGCAGGTGTTGCAATTTTATTTGCAGATACAATAGGCTTTAAACCAACAAAAGTAAGGAAAGATAAGGATGGCCACTTCATATTTGTTAAGGGTAACACTCAATATCATGATATTTCAATTATTAACATTTATGCACCCAACCAAAATGTGCCTCAATTTATAAGAGAGACTCTAACAGACGTGAGCAACTTGATTTCCTCCAGCACCATAATAGTCAGAGATTTTTTTTTTGCAGTTTGGCTGGGTCCAGGTTCGAACCCACCACCCTCAGTATATGGGGCCAGTGCCCTAGCCACTAAGTCATAGGCACCACCCCAATAGTTGGAGATTTTAACACCCTTTAGGCAGTGTTGGATAGATCCTCCAATAATAAACTAAGCAAACAAATTTTAGACTTAAACTTAACCATTCAACAATTGGGTCTAACAGACATCTACAGAACATTTCATCCTAATAAAACTGAATACACATTCTTCTCATCAGCCCACAGAACATACTCCACAATTGATCACATCTTAGGTCACAAGTCTAACCTCAGAAAATTTAAAAGAATAGAAATTATTCCTTGTATCTTCTCAGACCACCATGGAATAAAAGTTGAACTCAGTAACAACAGGAATCTGCATACTCATACAAAAACATGGAAACTAAATAACCTTATGCTGAATGATAGCTGGGTCACAGACAAGATTAAGGAGTAAATCACCAAATTTTTGGAACAAAATGATAATGAAGACACAAACTATCAGAACCTCTGGGATACTGCAAAAGCAGTCCTAAAAGGGAAATTTATAGCGTTGCCAGACTTCCTCGAGAGAATGGAAAGAGAGGAAGTTAACAACTTAATGGGATATCTCAAGCAACTAGAAAAGGAAGAACATTCCAATCCCAAACCCAGCAGAAGAAAAGAAATAACCAAAATTAGAGCAGACTTAAATGAAATTGAAAACAAAAGGATTATACGACAGATCAATAAATCAAAAAGTTGGTTTTTTGAAAAGGTCAATAAAGTAGCCAAAATAACCTTGGGCTAACCTAACCAGAAACAAAAGAGCAAAATCTCTAATTTCATCAATCAGAAATGACAAAGACAAAATAACAACAGACTCCTTGGAAATTCAAGGAATCCTTAATGAATATTACAAGAAACTCTATTTTCAGAAATATGAAAATCTGAAGAAAATTGACCAATACTTAGAAGCTCGCCACCTTCCTAGACTTAGCCAGAATGAAGTGGAAATTTTGAACAGGTCTATATCAAGTTCTGAAATAGCATCAACTATAAAAAATCTGCCCAAAAAGAAAAGCCCAGGACCAGATGGCTTCATATCAGAATTCTACCAAACCTTCAAAGAGGAACTAGTACCTATATTACTTAACCTTTTCCAAAATATAGAAAAAGAAGGAATACCACCCAACACAGTCTATGAAGCAAACATCACCTTGATCCCCAAACCAGGAATAGACTCAACAAGAAAAGAAAATTTTAGACCAAGACCTCTAATGAATAATGATGAAAAATAGTCAATCAGATCCGAGCAAACACAATCCAGCAACACATCAAACAAACTACACACCGCAACCAAGTGGATTTTATCCCAGGGTCTCAAGGCTGGTTCAATATATGTAAATCTATAAATATAATTCATCACATAAAAAAAATAAAAAACAAAGACCATATGATTCTCTCAATTGATGCAGAAAAAGCTTTTGATAATATCCAGCATCCTCTCATGATGAACACTTAAGAAAATAGGCACAGAAGGGACATTTCTTAAACTAATAAAGGCCATCTACAGCAAACCCACAACCAATCTTGTATTGAATGGAGTTAAATTGAAAACATTTCCACTCAGACCAGGAATCAGGCAAGGTTTGCCCATTGTCTCCACTGCTTTTTAACATTGTAATGGAAGCCTTAGCCATTGCAATCAGGCATGAAAAGGCAATCAAGTGTATCCATATAGGGTCAGAAGAGATCAAACTTTCACTCTTCGCAGATGATATGATTGTATATCTCGAAAACACCAGGGATTCTACTACAAAACTCTTAGAAGTGATCAAGAAATACAGCAGGATCTCAGGTTACAAAATCTCAGTACTCACAAATCTGTAGCCTTTATATGTACCAACAATAGTCAAGCTGAAAAAACAGTCAAGGACTCTATTCCGTTCACAGTAGTGCCAAAGATGAAATATTTAGGAGTTTACCTAACAAAGGATGTGAAAGATCTCTATAAAGAGAACTATGAAACTCTAAGAAAGGAAATAGCTGAAGATGTTAACAAATGGAAAACATACCATGCTCATGGCTGGGAAGAATCAACATTGTTAAAATGTCCATACTACCCAAAGCAATATACAATTTTAATGCAATCCGCATTAAAGCTGCACTGTCATATTTTAAAGACTTCAAAAAAGTAATACTTCATTTTTTATGGAATCAGAAAAAAACTCAAATAGCCAAGACATTACTCAGAAATAAAAACAAATCAGGAGGAATCATGCTACCAGACCTCAGACTATACTATAAATCAATAGTGATCAAAACAGCATGGTAGTGGCACAAAAACAGAGAGGTAGATGTATGGAACACAATAGAGAGCCAACAGATGAACCCAGACACTTACTATCAGTTGATCTTCAATAAGCCAATCAAAAACATTCAGTGGGAAAAAGACTCCCTATTTAACAAATGGTGCAGGGTGAACTGGCTGGCGACCTGTAGAAGACTAAAACTGGACCCACACCTTTTACCATTAACAAAGATAGACTCTCACTGGATTAAAGATTTAAACTTAAGACATGAAACTGTAAAAATACTAGAAGAAAGTGCAAGGAAAACACTTGAATAAGTCAGCCTGGGAGAATATTTTATGAGGAGGATCCCCTGGGCAATTGAAGAAACACCAAAAATACATTACTGGGATCTGATCAAACTAAAAAGCTTCTGTATAGCCAAATAAAAGTACATAAAGCAAGCAGACAGCCCTCAGAATGAGAGAAGATATTTTCAGGTTATGTCTCTAACAAAGGTTTAGTAACCAGAATCCACAGAGAACTCAAATGTATTGGCAAAAAAAAGAACAAGTGATCCCATCTCAGTGTGGGCAAGGGACTTGAAGAAAAACTTCTCTGAAAAAGACAGGCGCACAGCCTACAGACACATGAAAAACATGCTCATCATCCTTAATCATCAGAGAAATGCAAATCAAAACCACTTTGAGATATCATCTAACTCCAGTAAGATTAGCCCACATCACAAAATCCCAAAACCATAGATGTTGGTATGGATGTGGAGAAAAGGAAACACTTCTGCACTGCTGGTGGGAATGCAAACTAATACGTTTCTTTTGGAAAGATGTTCGAGCTCAGTGCCTGTGGCTCAAGTGGCTAAGGCAGCAGCCACATACACCTAAGGTGGCGGGTTCGAATCCAGCCCGGGCTGCCAAAACAACAATGATGGCTGCAACCAAAAAATAACCAGGCATTGTGGCAGGTGCCTGTGGTCCTAGCTACTTGGGAGGCTGAGGCAGGAGAATCGCTTGAGCCCAGGAGTTGGAGGTTGCTGTGAGCTGTGATGCCACGGCCCTCTACCCAGGGGGATAGCTTGAGGCTCTGTCTCAAAAAAAAAAAAAAGATGTTTGGAGATTACTTAGGGATCTAAAAATAGACCTGCCATTTGATCCTTCAATCCCTCTACTAAATATATATCCAGAAGACCAAAAATCACTTTATAACAAAGATATTTGCACCAGAATGTTTATTGCAGCCCAGTTCATAGTTGCTAAGTCATGGAAGAAGCTCAAGTGCCCATCAACCCATGAATGGATTAATAAATTATGGTATATGTACACCATGGAATATTATGCAGTCTTTAAAAAGATGGAGACTTTACCTCTTTTATATTTACATGGATAGAGCTGGAACATATTCTTCTTAGCAAAGTATCTCAAGAATGAAAAAAAAAGTATCCAGTGTACTCATCCCTACTATGAAACCAATTTATAAGCACCCACACTTCCATATGAATGCTTTAACCCAACTACAGCCCAAGATGAAGGGGAAGAGGAGGGGGAGAATGGGTGGAGGGAGAGTAATTGGTGGGACCATACCTATGGTGCATTTTACAAGGGTACATGTTAAGTCTACTAAGTGTAGAATATAAATGTCTTAACACAATAACTAAGAAAATGCGGTAAAGGCTATGTTAACCAGTTTCATGAAAATATTTCAAATTGTATATAAAACCAGCACATTGTACCTCATAATTGCATTAATGTACACAGCTATGATTTAATAAAAATAAAAAATATAATGTTACTCAAAGGAGACAAAATTTCACTTGAAGAAGAGGAATAATTTTTTTTTTTTTGAGACAGAGCCTCAAGCTATCCCCCTGGGTAGAGTGCCATGGCATCACAGCTCATAGCAACCTCCAACTCCTGGGCTCAAGCGAGTCGCCTGCCTCCGCCTCCCAAGTAGCTGGGACCACAGGCGCCCTCCACAACGCCCAGCCATTTTGTTGTTGTTGTTGTTGCAGCCATCATTGTTGTTTGGCGGGCCCGGGCTGGGGATTCCAACCCGCCACCTTAGGTGTACATGGCCAGCGCCTTAGCCGATTGAGCCGCAGGCGCCAAGCCAGAAGAGGAATAAATTAAGGAGCTCTGTTGTACATCTTGGTTACTATAGCTAATAACAATATATTTTATATTGAAAATTGCTGAGAGTAGATTTTCAAATGTTCTCACAAAAAAATGTGAACTAATTAATATGTTAAGTTTCTGGATTTGCTCATTCCACAGTATATTTCAAAATGCCATGTTGCTTACTATAAATATATAGCATTTTTATTCATCAACTAAAATGAAATTTTTTAAAATACACCCATAATTGTACAGTTACGATTTAATAAAAAAAAAAAAAGAGAGACATGGCTCTTTTTCTTTTGTGTGTGTGTGTGTTGTTGTTGCAGTTTGTAGGGCCTGGGTTCGAACTCACCACCCTTGGTATATGGGACCAACACCATACTCACTGAACCCAGTGGGTCATAAGTGGTGTTTGTTTCTTTGTTTGTTTCTGAGACAGAGTCTCACTCTGTTGATCAGGGTAGAGTGTTGTGGCATCATCATAGCTCACAGAAACCTCAAACTCCTGGACTCAAGCAATCTTCCTGCCTCAGCGTCCTGAGTAGCTGGGACTACAGGTGCCTGCCACCACTCCCAGCTAGTTTTCATGTTTTTAGTAGAGAAAGAGTCTTGCTCTTATTCAGGCTAGTCTCGAACTCCTGAGCTCAAGTGATCCACCTGCCTTGGCCTCCCAGAGTGCTGGGATTACAGGCCCGAGCCACCCACCCAGCTGGGAAGTAGAATTTGTCTATTTTTCCTTGTAGTCCTGCCATTTTTTTGGCCGGGGCAGGGGGGAGTAGGAGGATCACATATTTTTACATGATGCTACTAGATACAGATTAATTTGGAATTTTTATTTCTTCCTAGTTAATGAAAACTTTTAGAATTATGCAATAAACTTCGTTGTCTCTAGTAATACTTTTGGCCTGAAAATACATTTCATCTGGCATTAATTGATCTGATCTACACCAGTTCTTTGAGTATTTGCATACTATATCTTTTTCCTTACTTTTACTTTCACCTTCCTTCTACCATTGTATTTTAGATGTCTCTTAACAGCAGCATATAGTTGTATTTTGTGTTTTATTCAATTTCACAATTTTTGTCTTCTTTCAATGGAGAGTTTAATCCACTTAATTTATGGTAGTTACTGACATATTTTGGTTTAAATATGTGGTCTTATTTTGTCCTTTCTATGGTCCCATCTATTCTTTGTTTATTTCTTGTTCCTTTCTTGCCTTTTTGGTATTGAGTATTTTTTCTCATACCCTAGAAATCAGTACATGCATAACCTCTTTTTTTTTTTTTTTTTTGCAGTTTTTGGCCCAGGCTGGGTTTGAATCCGCCACCTCTGGCATATGGGGCCGGCGCCCCACTCCTTTGAGCCACAGGTGCCACCCCATGCATAACCTCTTAAGCTCTCAATGCCTAAAAGTAATATTTTACCCTATTCCTAAACAATGAAAAGAATTTAGAATTATTTCATTTATCCTCTCACAACTTAAATGCTATTGTTATTGTGAGTTTTAATCCATTCTCTTTCATCTGCTGTTTTTTAATCCTATAAAATTTTTTTATTGTTTTACAAAATTAAGTTTTATTTGATTTGGCCACACATATATCAACTTCTTTGCTCATCATTCGTTGTACCTCGAACCTTCATTTTTGAGTCCAGGCCAAGTGGCTCATACCTGTAATCCTAGCACTTTGGGAAGCCAAGGCAGGAGGTTTGCTTGAGGCCACGAGTTTGAGACCAGCCTCAGGAAAATCGAGACCCTCATCTCTATAAAAAAAAAATAGAAAAATTAACCAGGTATGGTCCCAGCTACTCTGCTAGAGGCTGAAGCAGGACAATCACTTGAACCCAGAAGCTTGTTTTTCTTTTTAAAGCTAGTCAGATGAAGCAGTGGGAGTAGAGAAGGAACAAAGGAATCTGTAACTGGTTGTGATAAATTTGTTGTAAACACCACTGCACTTGGACCAGCCTGAAGAAGTTTAAGGCTGCAATGAGCTATGATGGCACCACTGCACTCTAGCCCATTTGACAGAACTAGATCCTGTCTAAAAAACAAAAAAATTCACTTTTGGGATCATCCTATAAAATCACTTGGGCCCAGGAGTTTGAGGTTGCTGTGAGCTATGATGATACCACAACACTCTACCGTGATCATCCTATAAAAGTAGTGAGGGTCTACTTGTGACAAACTCTGTTTTGGTTGTTCTAAAAATGTCCTTTTTGGGTCATTCTTCCTTTCTTTGAATTCTATGCCATTCTCTCACTCCTTCTGTCTCCCCCCATCTTCCACTCTCTCACTTCCTGCTCTCTGCTCTCTTCTCTCTCATTTCTTCCCCCCACTCTCTTCCCTCTCGCTAATAAAAGAAACTTATATTTTATATTCTAAAAAATTAAATAAAGATTAAAAACTCCTTATTTCACTGTAGTAATTGAAATCACTTAGTATAGGATTTTAGTATATTAAAGATAAGATGTTACTCTTTTACTCCATTATTAATGCTGAAAAGTGAGCTGTTAGTCTGTCATTCCTTTGATGACAAGTAATATTGGTTTATTTTCTCCAGCTCTCTTTTTTTTTTTTTTTTGGAGACAGAGCCTCAAGCTGTTGCCCTGAGTAGAGAGCAGTGGCATCACAGCTCACAGCAACCTCCAACTCCTGGGCTTAGGCAATTCTCTTGCCTCAGCCTCCTGAGTAGCTGGGACTACAGGCCCCTGCCACAGCACCCAGCTATTTTGTTGTTATTGTTGCAGTTCAGCCAGGACTGGGCTTGAACCTGCCACCCTTGGTATATGGAGCCTGCGCCCTACTCAGTGAGTCACAGGCACCACCCTTTATTTTTTTACAAGTCATCAATTACTGCTGCATCACAAATCACACTATAAGTTAGTTGGTTAAAACAACAACTATTAATTTAGCATGTTTCTATGGATCTACAATTTGGGCCAGCTAATCTCATTAGTAATCAGGGAGATTTCTCTTTTTTCTTCTTATCTATAGTGTGACTACAAATCAGAGTGGCTTATTAGTTTTTTTTAACTACACTTAGGCCCATTTTGTGCTCTACTTTTCTAATCTTTTTCTGGCCCTCCCGTCTGTACTGCTGCTTTTTGATCTCTTCCACAACCCAACAGTGCCTTTCAAGGACCCAAGAGCAGCTTGCGCAGCCCCCGCAGGTACAGTCCACAGCCTGGCGACAACGTGAAAGGACCAAGTTTTTTTGAGACAGAGAACCCCCCCTGCCCTAGCTTGTTTGTGGAAGTGGTGCCAGGTACTTTTGGAGAACTTGTGTACAACCAAGGACTGATTTTAAACTTTTTTTTTATTTTACTTTCTCTTAAGCAGTAGATTTTCCCCCCTCCCTGCAGAGCCCATCTCAAATCCTTCCATTGCCACCATACCAGTGGGTCCATGAGAACCTAAATGCCTTCCTCTACTTTGTTTCTCCTTTATTTTTTATTTCTTGAATCAGTAGTAGTGTTTTTACATACATTGCACCTATATTCAAAATGTAAACTCTGTCAATCTATGAACGCGGCCATGAAGGAAACCAGTTGGCCAAAAAGGGGAAATAATAATAATAGTGTGTATTTTGTGAGTCAGGTTTATAACACTACAAGTCTTGATTAAGGAGGAAAGAAAAAAACACCAATACCCAGATTGTTTTTTTTTTAATATCATAGGCTTAGGATTTCATTTAAACCATAGGAACTTTTCACTCATCTCATGTTAGCTGAACGAGGCACTAATTAAGCAGAATTACAAGTTGAATAGGCGGTGTTAATGTTTACTACTGGTTTATGACCTTAATAAAGTTCAATTATGTAGTACTAGCAGAATGTTTTTAACTGTGACTTTTGTATAAAAACAAATATTGATAACCAGAAGTACATGAACTTTGCAATTTTCCCTCCTGCCCATTTTTGTAAAGCTGCAGCCATCTTTGACCTTTTAGACACAAATTTTAGGCCAGGTGTGGTGGCTCACACCTGTAATCCTAGCACTGGGAGACTGACACAAGAGGATCTCCTGAGCTCAGAAGTTCCAGACCAGCCTGAGCAAAAGTGAGACCCAGTCTCTACTAAAAATATAAAAACTAGCCGAGCATTGTGGTGGGCACCTGTAATCATCCCAGCTGCTCAGGGATCTGAGGCAGGAAGATGGCTTGAGTCCAGGAGGTTGAGGCTGCTGTGAGCTATGACACCACAGCACTCTAGCCTGGGTGAGACTGCCTCTAAATGATGATGAGGAGGAGAAAGACAGGAAGAAGAAAGGAAGAAAAAAGGAAGGAAGAGGATAGAAAGAGGAAGAAAGAAGAAAATAGCAGCCACTTTAAGATAAAGGATTTCTTTGTTTTTAACTCATATAGACATAATATAGAATAGAATAACATATACATTACTTGTATCTCTTTGAACTTCAGTCAAGAACACCAACAAAAGGTACAGTTTACTAAGGTAATAGAAATTTAAAATTATCCAACAAGTATCCAAGTAAAATCTTAGCAAACACAAAACACCTTAACACATTAAATGAGTGTCTCCTTCTGTGTATACAGAATTTACACAAGACAAAGAAGTCCGATAAAATAAAATAAAGATCACTGAAAAAAATCTTCACAAGTTATAAAACATGGTTTCTCAATCTTGGAACTACTGCCTTTTTAAACCAAGTTAAAATTCACATAGCATAAAATCAACCATTTAAAGTACATGATTCATAAGTGTATGTAAGTAATCTCAGTAAAAATCAAGCTGGGGGAAAAGAAGGGGAGGGGTAAATTCACAGCTATCAGGTACAGCACACACTATCTGGGAAAAGGGTGCACTTATATGACTTTGACTCAATCTGTACAAAAACAAAGTATGCAAACAAAATGTGTGTACCCCCTAACATTCTAAAATTCAAAAAATGTAAAAAAAAGTCACTGAGTGGCAGGCACTCCCTCTAGCTTATTAAATATATATCTCATTTCTGGCAATATTTTGTAAATACTTTCTCCTCACTTTGCATATGAATAAACTGGGGATCATAGAGCATAAAAAAGTATAAGATTCAGGGGTGGCGCCTATAGCTCAAAGGAGTGGGGTGCTGGCCCCATATACTGGAGGTAGTGGGTTTAAACCCGACCCCAGCCAAAAACTGCAAAAAAAAAAAAAGTATAAGATGTAGTGACATTTAGTGCATTTACATTCATTATGTTGAGGTGTCTCTGTATCACCTACAACCCAACAGTGCCTTTCAAGGATCCAAGAGCCACAAAGAAGCGTAGGCCCCCATCTGCCAATTGCCATGGAGGGCAGAAATCTAATTTCCATCAACAGCTGGCTTCCCTGCATGGACACTAACCCCCTCTCTGTCATGTTTCACTTGAGCCTCCACTCACCCCCACCACCCCCTCACCTTCCTGTTTCATGCCCAGTCCCCTCTGCATACATCAGGATGAAGGTCCTATCTCCCCCCACTGCCAGTAGTTACTAAAATCATCTGTTTTTATGGCTTTAATGAATGCCTGCCTTTGTTTATCTCTGACACTGGTATGCTCATACAAAGAGAAGAGACACAGAGTACACAGGGAGAAGGCCACATGACAACAGCAGCAGAGACTGGAGAGATGCAGCCACAAGGCACCAAGGAATTCACCCTGACAGCACCTTGATCTTAAACTTCTGACCTACAGAACCAGAAGATAATCAATTTCTGTTGTTTTAAGCCCCCCAGTTTTTAATATTTTGTTATGGCAGCTGCAGGAAACTCCAGGCACACAGAAACCTTAAGTCAACCCCTTTGTGACATTCTTCCACGAACAATTGTATCAACAGTAAACTCTTCTCAGCCGCTAATGGGGACAAAACCTCTGAGAGCTGTGTTAGCACAAGAACAGCTTTGAAGAGACATTTTCTATGTATAAAAGTAATGCATGCAAATTATAGACACTTAGAAAACACATAACTGGCTCAGTGCCTGTGGCTCAATCAGCTAAGGCGCCAGCCACATATACCTAAGGTGGCGGGTTCGAATCCCCAGCCCAGGCCCGCCAAACAACAATGATGGCTGCAACCAAAAAATGGCCGGGCGTTGTGGTGGGCGCCTGTGGTCCCAGCTACTTGGGAGGCTGAGGCAGGAGACTCGCTTGAGCCCAGGAGTTG